>CM069541.1:8562500-8565000 GCA_035773235.1 Eospalax fontanierii
CTTGCCCAAACCCTAACCCTAACCCTAAAACAAACCCTAACGCTAACCTTGACACCTAACCCTAAACCTAACCCTAACCCTAACTCTAACCCAAAACTTAACCCTAACCCAAACCCTAACCCTAGCCCTTACCCAAACCGAAACCCTCACCCTACCCCTAATCCTACCCCTAAACCAACCCCTACCCCTCACCCTACCCCTAACACAAACCCAAACCCTAACTCTAACTTTAAACCTAACCCAAACCCAAACCCTAAACCTAAACCTAATCCACACCCTAAACCTAACCCTAACCCTAACCCTAAACCTACCCCTAACCCTAACTCTAACCCTAAACCTAACCCAAACCCTTAGCTTAACCCTAACCATAACCCTAACCCTAACCCTAACCCAAACCTGACCCTAACCCAAACCCTAATTCTAACCCTAACCCTAAAACTAACCCTAACCCAAACCAAACCCTACCCCTAACCCTAACCCTAACACAAACCCTGAACCTAACCCTAACCCTAACCCTAACCCTAAATCAAACCCTAACCCTAACCCTTACCTTAACACTTAACCCCTAACCCTAACCCTAACCCTAACACTTACCCTAAAACTCTACCTAATCCGAACCCTAACACTAACCCTAACCCAAATGCTAACCCCAACTCTAACCCTAACCCTAACACAAACCCAAACCCTAACCCTTACCCTAACCCTAACCCAAACCAAAACCCAAACCCAAACCCAAACCCAAATCCTAACCCTAACCCAAACCCTAACCCTAACCCCACCCCTACCACTAACCCAAACCCAAACCCTAACTCTTAAGCTAACCCTAACACAAACCCAAACGCTAACCGTAACCCTAACCCTAACAATAACCTTAACCCTAAGCCAAACCCTAACCCTAACCCTAACCTTAACCCTAACCCAAAACCTAAACCTAACCGAAACTCTAACCCTAACCCTAAACCTAAAACTAACCGAAACCCTAACCCCAACACTAACCCTAAGCCAAACCCTAACCCTAACAGTAACCCTAACCCTAAACCTAACCCTAACTCTAACACTAACCATAACCCTAACACAAACCGTAACCCTAACCCTAACCCTAACCCAAACCCCAATCCTAAACCTAACACTAACCCTAAGCCTAACCCTAACAAAAAAACAAAACTCTAAACGTAACCCTAACCCTAACCCAAACCATAAAGCAAAACCTAAACCTAACCCTAACCGTTACCCTAACCCGAACCCTAACCCTAAGCCAAACCCTAACCTTAACCCTAACCCTAACCTTACCCAAATCCAAACCCTCACCCTAACCTTAATCCTAACCCTAACTCAAACCCAAACCCTAACCCTAACCCTAATCCTAACCCTAACCCTAACCCAAACGATAACCCTAAACCAAACACTAACCCTAACCCTAACCCAAACCCTAACACTATCCCTAACATTAAACATAATCCTAACACTAACCCTAAACCTAACCCGAACCCAAACCCAAATCTAACCCAGACCCTAACCTTAACCCTAACCCTAACCCTAACACTAACCCTCTAACCCTAACCCTAATCCCAAACCAAACCCTAACCCAAACCCTAACCCTAACCCTAATCCTAACCCTAACCCTAACCCAAACCCTAACTCTAACCCAAAGTCAATCCCTCAACCTAACCCTAACCATAAACCTAACCCAAATCCTAATCCTAACCCTAACCCTAAACCTAACACTAACCCTAACCCTAACAATGAAATCTCACCCTAACTCTAACCCTAACCCTAAATCTAACCCGAACCTTAACCCTAACCCAAATCCTAACCATAATACTATCCCTAACCCTAAACCTGACACCTAACCCTAAATCTAAACCTAACACTAACTCTAACCCGAACCTTAACCCTAAACCAAATACTAACTCTAACCCTAACCCTAACCCTAAACCAAAACCTAACCCTCACCCTAACTCTTGCCCAAACCATAACCCTAACGCTAACACAAACCCTAACGCTAACCTTGACACATAACCCTAACCCTAACCCTAACCCTAATTCTAACACGAACCTTAGCCCTAACCCAAATCCTAACCCTAACCCTAACCATAACCCTAACCCTAACTTTACCCAAATCCAAACCCTCACCCTAACCTTAATCCTAACCCTAACTCGAACCCAAACCCTAACCCTAGCCCTAATCCAAACCCTAAACTAAAACCTAACCCTAACCATAACCCTTGCCCAAACCCTAACCCTAACCCTAACACAAACCCTAACGCTAACCTTGACACCTAACCCTCACCCTAACCCTAACCCAAAGCCAAACCCTAACGCTAAACCTAACACTAACCCTAATCCTAACCCAAACCCAAACCCTAACCCTAACCCTAACCCTAAATCTAACCATTAACCCTAACCCTAACATAAAACCTAACCCAAACCCTAACCCTAACCCTAACCATAAACCAAAACCGAAGTCTAACCCTAACCCTAACACTAACCCTAAACCAAA
>CM069541.1:8575000-8585000 GCA_035773235.1 Eospalax fontanierii
ACCTAACCCTAACTCTAACCCGAACCTTAACCCTAACCCAAATACTAACTCTAACCCTAACCCTAACCCTAAACCAAAACCTAACCCTCACCCTAACTCTTGCCCAAACCATAACCCTAAAGCTAACACAAACCCTAACGCTAACCTTGACACATAACCCTAACCCTAACCCTAACCCTAATTCTAACACGAACCTTAACCCTAACCCAAATCCTAACCCTAACCCTAACCTTAACCCTAACCCTAACTTTACCCAAATCCAAACCCTCACCCTAACCTTAATCCTAACCCTAACCCGAACCCAAACCCTAACCCTAACCCTAATCCTAACCCTAACCCTAAACCTAACCCTAAACTAAAACCTAACCCTAACCGTAACCCTTGCCCAAACCCTAACCCTAACCCTAACACAAACCCTAACGCTAACCTTGACACCTAACCCTCACCCTAACCCTAACCCAAACCCAAACCCTAACTCTAACTTTAACCCTAACCCAAAACCAAACCCTAACGCTAAACCTAACCCAAAACCTAAACCTAACCCTACCCCTAACCCTAAACCTAACCCTAACCCTAACTCTAACCCTAAACCTAACCCTAACCCTAACCCAAACCCTAACCCTAAACCTAAACTTAACCCTAACCCTAACCCTAACACTAAACCTAAGCAGAACACAAATCCTAAACCTAACCTAATCCTAACCCTAACCTTAACCCTCTGCCAAAACCTAACCCTAATCCTAACCCTAATCCTAACCCTAAACCAAACCTTAACCCTAACCCTAACCCTAACCCAAACCCAAACCCTTAGCTTAACCCTAACCCTAACCCTAACCAAAACCCTAACCCTAACCCTAACCCAAACCATAATGCTAACCCTAACCCTAAACCTTACCCAAAACCAAACCTTCACCCTAACCCTAATCCGAACCCTTACCCAAACCAAAATCCTAACTTTAACTCTAATCCTAACCCTAAAACTAACCCAAACCCTAACCCTAACCCTAACCCTAACCCTCATCCTAACCCTAACCCTAACCGTAACCCTAATCCAAACCCTAACCCTAAACCTAACCTTAAACCCAAACCTAACCCTCATCCAAACCCAAACCCTAACCCTAAGACTAACCCTAACCCAAACGCTAACCCTAACCCAAACACTAACCCTAACCCTAATCCAAACCCTAACCATATCCCTAACACTAAACATAATCCTAACCCTAACCCTAAACCTAAACCGAACCCAAACCCAAACCCTAACCCAAACCCTAACCCTAAACCTAACACTAACCCAAAACCTAACAGAACCCTAACCCTAACCCTAAACCTATCCCTAACCCAAACCCTAACTCTAACACAAAGCCAATCCCTCACCATGACCCTAACCCTCACCCAAACCCTAAACCTAACCCTAACCCTTAAACTACCCTAACCCTAACCCTAACCCTGACACTTAACCCTAACTCTAACCCTATCCCTAACTTTAAGCCGAACCTTAACCCTAACCCAAATCTTAACACTAACCCTCACCCTAACCCTAACTCTGACACCTAACCTTAACTCTAATCCTAACCCTAACTCTAACCTTAAGCTTAAACCTAACCCAAATCCTAACCCTAACCCTAACTCTAACCCTTAAACCAAAACCTAACCCTAACTCTAACCCTTGCCCTAACCCAGCTATAACCCTAACGCTAACCTTGACACCTAAACCTAACCCTACCCCTAACCCTAACTCTAACCCGAACCTTAACCTAACCCAAATCCTAACCCTAACCCTAACCCTTACCCAAACCGAAACCCTCACCCTAACCCTAATCCTAACCCTAAAAAAAACCCAAACCTTAAAAGTAACCCTAACCCAAACCCTAAACCTATCCCTAACGCTAAACATAATCCTAAACCTAACCCTATCCCTAACCCTAACCCAAACTCAAAGCCTAACTCTAACTTTAACCCTAACTCAAACCCAAACCCGAAACCTAAACCTAACCCAAACCCTAAACCTAATCCTAACCATAAAACTGTACCTAACCCTAACCCTATCCCAAACCCTAATCCAAACCCTAACCCTAAACCTAAACTCAACCTAACCCTAACCCTAACACTAAACGTAAGCATAACCCAAACCCTAACCCTAACCGTAATCCTAACCCTACCGTTAACCATCTGTCAAACCCTAAACCTAACCCTAACCCTAAACCTAACCCTAAACCAAACACTAACCCTAACCCTAACCCTAACCCAAACCCAAACCCTTCGCTTAACTCTAACCCTAAGCCTAACCCTAACCCAAACCCTAACCCTAACCCAAACCCTAACTCTAACCATAACCCTAAAAGTAACTCTAACCCAAACCAAACCCTAACCCTAACCCTAACCCTAACCCTAACACAAACCTTAACCTAACCCTAACCCTAACCCTAACCCTAACCCAAATGTTAACCCTAACCCTAACTCTAACCCTAACCCTAACTCTTACCGAAACCCAAACCCTAACCCTAACCCTAACTCTAAATATAACCACTAACTCTAATCCTTACATAAAACCTAACCCAAAACCTAACCCTAACCCTAACCCAAAACCAAAACCGAAGTCTAACCCTAACCCTAACACTAACCCTAAACCAAACCGTAACCCTAACCCTAACCCTAACCCAAACCCAAACCCTAACACTAACCCTAACCGAAAACCAAACCCTAACCCTAAACCTAAAACTAACCCTAACCCTAACCCAAACCCAAACCCTAACCCTAACCCTAAACCTAACCCCTAACCCTAATTCTAACACAAAACCTAACCTTAACCATAACCCTAACCCTAACCCAAACCCAAAACCTAACTCTAACCATAACCGTAACTCAAACCCTAACCCTACACCTAAGCCTAACTCTAACCCTAACCCTAACCCTAACCCTAACCCTAACACCTAACCCTAACCCTAACCCTAAACCTAACCCAAATCCAAATCTAACCCTAATCCTAACCCTAACCCTAACCCTAAACCTAAACCTAACCCAAACCCAAACCCTAACCCTAACCCTATCACTAACCCTAATTCTAACCCTAACCCTGAACCTAACCCTAACCCAAACCATAACCCTAACCCTAACCCTAACACAAACCAAAACCCTAACTCTAATCATAACCCTAACCCAAACCCAAACCCTAAACCTAACCCTAACCCAAACCCTAAACCTTACCCTAACCCTAACCGTAACCCTAACCCGAAACCTAAACCTAACCCTAACCCTAACCCAAAACCTAACCCTAAACCTAACCCTAACCCTAACCCTAACACTAAACCTAATCAGAACCCAAACCCTAAACCTAACCCTACTCCTAACCCTAACCCTAACCCTCTGCCAAACCCTAACCATAACCCTAACGCAAACCCTAAACCTAACACTAACCCTATCCGTAACTCTAACCCTAAACCTAACCCTAACCCAAAGCCTAACCCAAAAACTAACCCTAAACCTAACCCTAACCCTAACCCTAACCCTAACCCTAACACTATCCCTAACCCAAACCAAACCCTAACTCTAACCCTAACCCTAACCCTAACCCAAACTCAAACCCTTAGCTTAACCCTAACACTAACCATAACCCTAACCCTAAACCTAAGCCTAACCCTAACCCAAACCCAAACCCTTAGCTTAACCCTACCCCTAACGCTAACCCTAACCCAAACCCTAACTCTAACTCTAACGCTAACGCAAACCCTAACTCTAAACCTAACCCTAAAACTAACCCTAACCCACACCAAACCCTAACCCTAACCCTAACCCTAACAAAAACCCTAAACCTAACCCTAACCCTAACTATAACCAAACCGTAACTCTAACCCTAAACCTAACCCTAACAATAAACCTAACCCAAACCCAAACCCTAACATTAATCCTAAACCTAACCCTAACCCAAACCCTAACCGTAACCCTAACCCTAACCATTACCCTTACCCAAACCCTAACCCTAACCCTAACCCTAAACCAAAATCTAACGCTAACCCTAACCCTAACACTGACACGTAATCCTAACTCTGACCCTAACCCTAACTCTAACCCGAACCTTAACCCGAACCCAAATCCTAGCCAAAATCCTAACCCTAACCCTAACCCTGACACCTAACCCTAAATCTAACACTAACCCTAACTCTAACCCGAACCTTAACCCTAAACCAAATCCTAACCCTAACCCTAACCCTAAACCAAAACCTAACCCTCACCCTAACCCTTGCCCAAACCCTAACCCTAACCCTAAAACAAACCCTAACGCTAACCTTGACACCTAACCCTAAACCTAACCCTAACCCTAACTCTAACCCAAAACTTAACCCTAACCCAGACCCTATCCCTAACCCTTACCCAAACCCAGACACTCACCCTAACCCTAATCCTAACCCTAAACCAAACCCTAACCCTAACCCTAACCCTAACACAAACCCAAACCCTAACTCTAACTTTAAACCTAACCCAAACCCAAACCCTAAACCTAAACCTAATCCACACCCTAAACCTAACCCTAACCCTAACCCTAAACCTAACCCTAACCCTAACTCTAACCCTAAACCTAAGCCAAACCCTTAGCTTAACCCTAACCATAACCCTAACCCTAACCCTAACCCAAACCTGACCCTAACCCAAACCCTAATTCTAACACTAACCCTAAAACTAACCCTAACCCAAACCAAACCCTACCCCTAACCCTAACCCTAACACAAACCCTGAACCTAACCCTAACCCTAACCCTAACCCTAAATCAAACCCTAACCCTAACACTTACCTTAACACTTAACCCCTAACCCTAACCCTAACCCTAACACTTACCCTAAAACTATACCTAATCCGAACCCTAACACTAACCCTAACCCAAATGCTAACCCCAACTCTAACCCTAACCCTAACACAAACCCAAACCCTAACCCTTACCCTAACCCTAACCCAAAACCTAACTCTAACCCCAACCCAAATCCAAACCTAACCCTAACCCTAACCCTAAACCTAACCCAAATTGAAAAACTAACCCTAACCATAACACTAACCCTAATCCAAACACTAACCCTAACCCTAACCCTAACCCAAACCTTAACACTAACCCTAACCTTAACCCCTAACCCCCAACCCTAACACTAACCCTAACCCTGTCCCCTAACCCTATCCCTAACCCTAACCTTAACCCCTAACCCTAAACCTAACCCAAACCCAAAACCTAACTCTAACCCCAACCCTAACACAAACCCTAACACTAACCCAAACCCAAACCCTAACCCTAACCCTAAGTCAAACCCAAACCCTAACCCTAAACCTAACACTAACCCTAATCCTAACCCAAACCCAAACCCTAACCCTAACTCTAACCCTAAACCTAACCACTAACCCTAACCCTAACATAAAACCTAACCCAAACCCTAACCCTAACCCTAACCCTAAACCAAAACCGAAGTCTAACCCTAACCCTAACACTAACCCTAAACCAAACCGTAACCGTAACCCTAACCCTAACCCAAACCCAAACCCTAACCTTAACCCTAACCGAAACCCAAACCCTAACCCTAAACCTAACACTAACCCTAACCCTAACCCAAACCCAAACCCTAACACTAACCCTAAACCTAACCCCTAACCCTAACTCTAACACAAAACCTAACCTTAACTATAACCCTAACCCTAACCCAAACCCAAAACCTAACTCTAACCCTAATCCTAACCCAAACCCTAACCCTACACCTAACCCTAACTCTAACCCTAACCCTCACCCTAACCCTAACACCCAACCCTAACCCTAACCCTAAACCTAACCCAAATCCAAATCTGACCCTAATCCTAACCCTAACCCTAACCCTAAATCTAAACCTAACCCTGAACCTAACCCTAACCCAAACCATAACCCTAACCCTAACCCTAACCCAAACCCAAACCCTAACTCTAATCATAACCCTATCCCAAGCCCAAACCCTAAACCTAACCCTAACCCAAACCCTAAACCTAACCCTAACCCTAACCGTAACCCTAACCCGAAACCTAAACCTAACCCTAACCCAAACCCTAACCCTAAACCTAACCCTAACGCTAACCCTAACCCTAACACTAAACCTAATCAAAACCCAAACCCTAACCGAAACCCTACTCCTAACCCTAACCCTAACCCTCTGCCAAACCCTAACCCTAACCCTAACGCAAACCCTAAACCTAACCCTAACCCTAACCGTAACTCTAACCCTAAACCTAACCCTAACCCTAAGCCTAACCCAAAAACTAACCCTAACCCTAACCCTAACCCTAACCCTAACCCTAACACTATCCCTAACCCAAACCAAACCCTAACTCTAACCCTAACCCAAACCCTAACCCAAACTCAAACCCTTAGCTTAACCCTAAAACTAACAATAACCCTAACCCTAAACCTAACCCTAACCCTAACCCAAAACAAAACCCTAACCCTAATCCTAACACTAACCCTAAATCTAACCCAAAACCAATCCTTTACCCTAATCGTAAACCTAACACTAACCCTAAACCTAACCCTAACCCAAACCCTAAATCTAAATCTAACCCTAACCTTAACACTAACCTAAACCCAAACCCTTACGCTAACCTTAATCCTAACCCTAACCCTAACCCTAACCCTAACTCTAACCCTAACCCAAACCCTAACCCTAACGCTAAACCTAACCCAAACACTAACCCTAACCCTAACACTAACCCTAACCCAAACCCTTACGCTAACCTTAGACTTAACCCTAACTCTAACCCTAACCCTAACCCAAACCCAAACCCTTACCCTAACCTTAAACCTAACCCTAACCCTCACCATAACCCTAACCCAAACCCTAACCCTAACCCTAACACTAATCCAAACCCAAACCAAACCATAACCCTAACCCTAACCCTAACAGAAACTCAAACACTAACGCTAAACCTAACCCTAAACCTAAACCTAACCCAAACCCGAACCCTAAACCTAACCTAAACCCTAACCCTGACCCTAAACCTAAACCTAACCCAAACCCTAATGTTAACCCTAAACCTAACCCTTACCCAAACCCAAACCCTCACCCTAACTTAACCCTAACCCTAATCCAAACCCAAACCCTAACCCCAACCCTAATCCTAACCATAAACCTAACCCAAACCCTAAACCTAAACCTAACCCTAAACCTAAATGTAACACTAATCCTAACCCAATCCAAACCCTAACCCTAACCATAACCGTAAGCCAAACCCTAACCCTAACCCTAACCCTAACCCTAACCCTAACCCTAACCCAAACCCTAACACTAACACTAATCCTCACCCAAACCAAACCCTATTCCTAACCCTAACCCTAACACCAACCCTAACCCTAACCCTAACGCTAACGCTATCCTAACCCAAAACCTATCCCTAACCCTAACCCAAACCCAAACCCTAACCCTAAACCTGAACCTAACCCTATACCTAAACATAACCCAAATCCAAACCCTAACACTAACCCGAACACTACCCCTAAACCTAACCCAAACCCAAACCCTAACCCTAACGCTAAACTTAACAATAACCCAAACGCTAACCCTAACCCAAACCCTAACCCTAACCCAAACCCTAACACTTACCCAAACCCTAACCACTAATCCCTAACCCAAACCCTAAGCCGAACAATAAACCTAATCCTAACCCAAACCGTAACCCTAAATCTAACCCTAACCCCATCCCTAAACCTAATGCTAACACTAACCCTAAACCTAACCCTAACCCAAACCCTAAACCTAAATCTAACACTAACCTTAACACTAACCCAAACCCAAACCCTTACGCTAACCTTAAACCTAACCCTAACCCTAACCCTAACCCTAACTCTAACCCTAACCCAAACCCTAACCCTAACGCTAACCCTAACCCAAACACTAACCCTCACCCTAACACTAACCCTAACCCAAACCCTTAGGCTAAACTTAAACTTAACCCTAACTCTAACCCTAACCCTAACCCAAACCCAAACCCTTACCCTAACCTTAAACCTAAAAATAACCCTAACCATAACCGTAACCCAAACCCTAACCCTAACCCTAACCCTATCCCTAACCCAAACCCTAACACTAACATTAATCCTCACCCAAACCAAACCCTAATCCTAACCCTAACCCTAACATCAACCCTAACCCTAACCCTAACGCTAACCCTATCCTAACCCAAAACCTATCCCTAACCCTAACCCAAACCCAAACCCTAACCCTAAACCTGAACCTAACCCTATACCTAAACCTAACCCAAACCCAAACCCTAACACTAACCCGAACAGTAACCCTAAACCTAACCCAAACCCAAACCCTAACCCTAATCCTTACCCTAACCCTAATCCAAACCCTAAGCCTAACCCAAACCCAAACCCTAATCCTAAATCTAAACCTAACCCTAACCCTAACCCTAACCCTAACCCAAACTCAAACCATAACCCTAAACCTAACCCTAAACCTAAACCTAACCCAAACCCTAACCCTAAACCTAACCTAAACCGTAACCCTGACCCTAAACCTAAACCTAAACCTAACCCAAACCCTAACGTTAACCCTAACTCTAACCCTTACCCAAACCTTCACCCTAACTTAACCTTAACCCTAATCCAAACCCAAACCCTAACCCCAACCCTAATCCTAACCACAAAACTAACCCAAACCCTAAACCTAACCCTAATCCTAAACCTAACTCTAACCCTTATCCTAACCATGACCCTAAACCTAACTCTAACCCAAACCCTAACATTCACCCTAACCTTAACCCTAACTCAAACAATAACCCTAACCCTAACCCCTAACCCCGAACCGTAACCCGAACCCTAAACCAAAACCTAACCCTAACCCTAACCGTAACCCTTACCCAAACCCTAACCCTAACCTTAACCCAAATCAAGCACTAACCATAACGCTAACCCTAACACTAAACCTAACCCAAACCTTAACCCTAACCCTAACCGAAAACCTAATCCTAATCCTACCCAAACCCTAACACTAATCCTAACCCTAACATTTACCCTAATCCTAACACTAACCCAAACCCTATCACTAACCCTATCTCTAACCCAAACCCTAACCCTAACTCTAACCCTAACCCTAATCCAAACCCTTACCCTTACCCTAACCCTCACCCAGACCCTAACCCTAACGCTATCCATATCCCTTACCAGAACCCTCACCCTAACGTAACCCTAAACCTAAACCTAAAACCTAACCCTAACCCTAACCCTAACCCAAACCCTAACCCAAACCAAACCCTAACACTAACACTAACCCTAACCCAAACCCTAACCCTAACCCTAACTCCTAACACCTAGCACTGATCCCTAACCCAAGCCCTAAACCAAATCCTAACCCTAACCCGTAACCCCTAAACCCAAATAATAACCTTAATCCTAAACGAAGCCCTAAACCTAATCCTAACCCTAACCGTATGCCTAAACCTAACCCTAACCCACACGCTAACCCTAACCCTAACCCTAACGCTAACCTTGACACATAACCCTAACCCTAACCCTAACCCTAATTCTAACACGAACCTTAACCCTAACTCAAATCCTAACCCTAACCCTAACCTTAACCCTAACCCTAACTTTACCCAAATCCAAACGCTCACCCTAAACTTAATCCTAACCCTAACCCGAACCCAAACCCTAACCCTAACCCTAATCCTAACCCTAACCCTAAACCTAACCCTAAACTAAAACCTAACCCTAACCGTAACCCTTGCCCAAACCCTAACCCTAACCCTAACACAAACCCTAACGCTAACCTTGACACCTAACCCTCACCCTAACCCTAACCCAAACCCAAACCCTAACTCTAACTTTAACCCTAACCCAAAACCAAACCCTAACGCTAAACCTAACACTAACCCTAATCCTTACCCAAACCCAAACCCTAACCCTAACCCTAACCCTAAATCTAACCACTAACCCTAACCCTAACATAAAACCTAACCCAAACCCTAACCCTACCTCTAACCCTAAACCAAAAACGAAGTCTAA
>CM069541.1:8587500-8600000 GCA_035773235.1 Eospalax fontanierii
AACCCTAACCCAAACCTTAACACTAACCCTAACCCTAACCCCTAACCCCCAACCCTAACACTAACCCTAACCCTGTCCCCTAACCCTAACCCTAACCCTAACCTTAACCCCTAACCCTAAACCTAACCCAAACCCAAAACCTAACTCTAACCCCAACCCTAACACAAACCCTAACACTAACCCAAACCCAAACCCTAACCCTAACCCTAAGTCAAACCCTAACCCGAACCCTAAACCTAACCCCTAACCCCTAACCGTAACCCTAACCCTAACCCCTAACACTAACCGTAACTCTCACCTTAACCACTAACCCTAACCCTAACCCAAAACCAAACCCAAACCGTAACCCTAACCCTAACCCAAACCCAAACCCTAACCCTAACCCAAACCCTAACCCTAAACCTAACACTAACCCTAATCCTAACCCAAACCCAAACCCTAACCCTAACTCTAACCCTAAACCTAACCACTAACCCTAACCCTAACATAAAACCTAACCCAAACCCTAACCCTAACCCTAACCCTAAACCAAAACCGAAGTCTAACCCTAACCCTAACACTAACCCTAAACCAAACCGTAACCGTAACCCTAACCCTAACCCAAACCCAAACCCTAACCTTAACCCTAACCGAAACCCAAACCCTAACCCTAAACCTAACACTAACCCTAACCCTAACCCAAACCCAAACCCTAACACTAACCCTAAACCTAACCCCTAACCCTAACTCTAACACAAAACCTAACCTTAACCATAACCCTAACCCTAACCCAAACCCAAAACCTAACTCTAACCCTAATCCTAACCCAAACCCTAACCCTACACCTAACCCTAACTCTAACCCTAACCCTCACCCTAACCCTAACACCCAACCCTAACCCTAACCCTAAACCTAACCCAAATCCAAATCTGACCCTAATCCTAACCCTAACCCTAACCCTAAATCTAAACCTAACCCTGAACCTAACCCTAACCCAAACCATAACCCTAACCCTAACCCTAACCCAAACCCAAACCCTAACTCTAATCATAACCCTAACCCAAACCCAAACCCTAAACCTAACCCTAACCCAAACCCTAAACCTAACCCTAACCCTAACCGTAACCCTAACCCGAAACCTAAACCTAACCCTAACCCAAACCCTAACCCTAAACCTAACCCTAACGCTAACCCTAACCCTAACACTAAACCTAATCAAAACCCAAACCCTAACCGAAACCCTACTCCTAACCCTAACCCTAACCCTCTGCCAAACCCTAACCCTAACCCTAACGCAAACCCTAAACCTAACCCTAACCCTAACCGTAACTCTAACCCTAAACCTAACCCTAACCCTAAGCCTAACCCAAAAACTAACCCTAACCCTAACCCTAACCCTAACCCTAACCCTAACACTATCCCTAACCCAAACCAAACCCTCACTCTAACCCTAACCCAAACCCTAACCCAAACTCAAACCCTTAGCTTAACCCTAAAACTAACAATAACCCTAACCCTAAACCTAACCCTAACCCTAACCCAAAACAAAACCCTAACCCTAATCCTAACACTAACCCTAAATCTAACCCAAAACCAATCCTTAACCCTAATCGTAAACCTAACACTAACCCTAAACCTAACCCTAACCCAAACCCTAAATCTAAATCTAACCCTAACCTTAACACTAACCTAAACCCAAACCCTTACGCTAACCTTAATCCTAACCCTAACCCTAACCCTAACCCTAACTCTAACCCTAACCCAAACCCTAACCCTAACGCTAAACCTAACCCAAACACTAACCCTAACCCTAACACTAACCCTAACCCAAACCCTTACGCTAACCTTAGACTTAACCCTAACTCTAACCCTAACCCTAACCCAAACCCAAACCCTTACCCTAACCTTAAACCTAACCCTAACCCTCACCATAACCCTAACCCAAACCCTAACCCTAACCCTAACACTAATCCAAACCCAAACCAAACCATAACCCTAACCCTAACCCTAACAGAAACTCAAACACTAACGCTAAACCTAACCCTAAACCTAAACCTAACCCAAACCCTAACCCTAAACCTAACCTAAACCCTAACCCTGACCCTAAGCCTAAACCTAACCCAAACCCTAATGTTAACCCTAAACCTAACCCTTACCCAAACCCAAACCCTCACCCTAACTTAACCCTAACCCTAATCCAAACCCAAACCCTAACCCCAACCCTAATCCTAACCATAAACCTAACCCAAACCCTAAACCTAAACCTAACCCTAAACCTAAATCTAACACTAATCCTAACCCAATCCAAACCCTAACCCTAACCATAACCGTAAGCCAAACCCTAACCCTAACCCTAACCCTAACCCTAACCCTAACCCTAACCCAAACCCTAACACTAACACTAATCCTCACCCAAACCAAACCCTAATCCTAACCCTAACCCTAACACCAACCCTAACCCTAACCCTAACGCTAACCCTATCCTAACCCAAAACCTATCCCTAACCCTAACCCAAACCCAAACCCTAACCCTAAACCTGAACCTAACCCTATACCTAAACATAACCCAAATCCAAACCCTAACACTAACCCGAACACTAACCCTAAACCTAACCCAAACCCAAACCCTAACCCTAACGCTAAACTTAACAATAACCCAAACGCTAACCCTAACCCAAACCCTAACCCTAACCCAAACCCTAACACTTACCCAAACCCTAACCACTAATCCCTAACCCAAACCCTAAGCCGAGCAATAAACCTAATCCTAACCCAAACCGTAGCCCTTAATCGAACCCTAACCCCATCCCTAACCCTCATCCTAACACTAGCCCTAAACCTAACCCTAACCCAAACCCTAAACCTAAATCTAACACTAACCTTAACACTAACCCAAACCCAAACCCTTACGCTAACCTTAAACCTAACCCTAACCCTAACCCTAACCCTAACTCTAACCCTAACCCAAACCCTAACCCTAACGCTAACCCTAACCCAAACACTAACATTCACCCTAACACTAACCCTAACCCAAACCCTTAGGCTAAACTTAAACTTAACCCTAACTCTAACCCTAACCCTAACCCAAACCCAAACCCTTACCCTAACCTTAAACCTAAAAATAACCCTAACCATAACCGTAACCCAAACCCTAACCCTAACCCTAACCCTATCCCTAACCCAAACCCTAACACTAACACTAATCCTCACCCAAACCAAACCCTAATCCTAACCCTAACCCTAACATCAACCCTAACCCTAACCCTAACGCTAACCCTATCCTAACCCAAAACCTATCCCTAACCCTAACCCAAACCCAAACCCTAACCCTAAACCTGAACCTAACCCTATACCTAAACCTAACCCAAACCCAAACCCTAACACTAACCCGAACAGTAACCCTAAACCTAACCCAAACCCAAACCCTAACCCTAATCCTTACCCTAACCCTAATCCAAACCCTAAGCCTAACCCAAACCCAAACCCTAATCCTAAATCTAAACCTAACCCTAACCCTAACCCTAACCCTAACCCAAACTCAAACCATAACCCTAAACCTAACCCTAAACCTAAACCTAACCCAAACCCTAACCCTAAACCTAACCTAAACCGTAGCCCTGACCCTAAACCTAAACCTAAACCTAACCCAAACCCTAACGTTAACCCTAACTCTAACCCTTACCCAAACCTTCACCCTAACTTAACCTTAACCCTAATCCAAACCCAAACCCTAACCCCAACCCTAATCCTAACCACAAAACTAACCCAAACCCTAAACCTAACCCTAATCCTAAACCTAACTCTAACCCTTATCCTAACCATGACCCTAAACCTAACTCTAACCCAAACCCTAACATTCACCCTAACCTTAACCCTAACTCAAACAATAACCCTAACCCTAACCCCTAACCCCGAACCGTAACCCGAACCCTAAACCAAAACCTAACCCTAACCCTAACCGTAACCCTTACCCAAACCCTAACCCTAACCTTAACCCAAATCAAGCACTAACCATAACGCTAACCCTAACACTAAACCTAACCCAAACCTTAACCCTAACCCTAACCGAAAACCTAATCCTAATCCTACCCAAACCCTAACACTAATCCTAACCCTAACATTTACCCTAATCCTAACACTAACCCAAACCCTATCACTAACCCTATCTCTAACCCAAACCCTAACCCTAACTCTAACCCTAACCCTAATCCAAACCCTTACCCTAACCCTAACCCTAACCCAAACCCTAACCGTAACGCTAACCATATCCCTTACCAAAACCCTAACCCTAACGTAACCCTAAACCTAAACCTAAAACCTAACCCTAACCCTAACCCTAACCCAAACCCTAACCCAAACCAAACCCTAACACTAACACTAACCCTAACCCAAACCCTAACCCTAACCCTAACTCCTAACACCTACCACTGATCCCTAACCCAAGCCCTAAACCAAACCCTAACCCTAACCCGTAACCCCTAAACCCAAATAATAACCTTAATCCTAAACGAAGCCCTAAACCTAATCCTAACCCTAAACGTATGCCTAAACCTAACCCTAACCCAAACCCTAACCCTAACCCTAACCCTAACGCTAACCTTGACCCATAACCCTAACCCTAACCCTAACCCTAATTCTAACACGAACCTTAACCCTAACCCAAATCCTAACCCTAACCCTAACCTTAACCCTAACCCTAACTTTACCCAAATCCAAACCCTCACCCTAACCTTAATCCTAACCCTAACCCGAACCCAAACCCTAACCCTAACCCTAACCCTAACCCAAACACTAACCCTAAGAATAAACCTAACACTAACGCCAACCGTAACTCTAAATCTGACCCTAACCCTAACCCTAACCCTAAACCTAACCCAAACCCAAAACCTGACCAGAACCTTAAACATAACCCTAAAGCTAAACCTAACCCTAACCCTTACCCAATCTCTATCCCTAACCCTAACCCTAACCCTGACGCTAACCCTAACCATAACACTAACCCCAACCCAAACGAAAACCTAACCCTAAACCTAAACCTAACATAAACCCAAACCCTAACCCTAACGCTAACCTGAACCCTAACCCAAACCCTAATCCTAACCCAAACCGAAACCCAAACCTTAAACGTAAACCTAAACGTAACCCTAACCCTAACCCTAACCCTAAATCAAACCCTAACCCAAACCCAAACCCTAATCCTAAACCTAAACCTTACCCTAGCCCTAACCCTAACCCAAAACCAAACCCTAAACCAAACCCTAACGCTAACCCTAACCCTAACCCTTACCCAAACCCAAACCATCACCCTAACCTTAACCCTAACCCTAAACCAAACCGAAACCCTAACCCCAACCCTAATCCTAACCCTAATGCTAACATAAACCCTAACCGTAACTCTAACCCAAAACCTAACGCTAAACCTAAGCCTAAACCTAAACCTAACCCTAATCCAAACCCTAACCCTAACGCTAAACTTAACAGTAACCCAAACGCTAACCCTAACCCAAACCCTAACCCTAACCCAAACCCCAACCCTTACCCAAACCCTAACCACTAATCCCTAACCCAAAACCTAACCCTAACAATAAACCTAATCCTAACCCAAACCGTAACCCTAAATCTAACCCTAACCCTAACCCTAAACCTAATCCTAACACTAACCCTAAACCTAACCCTAACCCAAACCCTAAACCTAAATCAAAACCTAACCTTAACACTAACCCAAACCCAAACCCTTACGCTAAACTTAAACCTAACCTTAACCCTCACCCTAACCCTAAACCTAACACTAAACGAAACCCTAACCCTAACCCTAACCCTAACCCAAACCCTAACCCTAACCCTAACCCAAACCCTAACTGTAACCCGAACACTAACCCTAAACCAAACCCTTACGCTAACCTTAAACCTAACCCAAACCCAAAACCTTACCCTAACCTTAAACCTAACCCTAACCCTAACCATAACCGTAACCCAAACCCGAACCCTAACCCTAACCCTAAACCTAAACTAAACCCTAACCCTAACCCTAACACTAAACCTCACTCAAACCAAACCCTAATCCTAACCTAACCCTAACACCAACCCTAACCCTAACTCTAACGCTAACCCTAACCCTAACCCAAACACTATCTGTAACCCTAACCCAAACCAAAAGCCTAACACTAAACCTAACCCAATCGTAAACCCTAAACCTAACCCGAACACTAACCCTAAACCTAATCCTAACCCAAACCCTAAACCTAACCCTAACACTAACCCTAACCCAAACCCTTACGCTAACCTTAAACCTAACCCTAACCCTAACCCTAACCCAAACCCAAACACAAACCATAACCCTAACCCTAACCCAAACCCTAACCCTAACCGAACCCTAACCCGAACCCTAACCCTAACACTAACAAAAACTCTAACCCTAACCCTAATACTAACCCAAAACCTAACCCTAACCCTAACAGTAACCCTAACCCTAATACTAACCCTAACCCTAACCGTCACACAAACCCTAACTCTAAACCTAACCTAACCCTAACCCTCACCCAAACCCTAACCCTAAACCTAACCCTAACACTAACCCGAACCCTAACCCTAACACTAAACCTAACCAGAATCCAAACCCTAAACCTAACCCTAATCCTAACCCTAACCCTAACCCTCTGCCAAACCCTAATCCTAACCCTAACCCTAAACCTAACCATAAACGAAACCCTAACCCTAACCCTAAACCATACCCAAACCCTAACACTAAACCTAACCCTAAACCTAAACCTAAATCCAACCCAAAACCTAACCATAACCCTAACCCTAACCCTAACCCAAACCCCAACCCTAAACCTAACCCTTACCCTAACCAAAACCCTAACCGTAACCGTAAACCCTAACCACTAACACCGATACCTAACACTAACCCTAACCCAAACCCTAACCCTAACCCTAACACTAACCCTAACCCAAACCCTTACCCTAACCTTAAACCTAACCCTAACCCTAACCCTAACTCTAACCCTAACCCAAACAAACCATAACCCTAACCGTAACTCAAACCCTAACCCTAATCCAACACTAACCCAAACCCTAACCCTAACCCTAACACTAAACCTAACCCAAACCAAACCCTAACCCTAACACTAACCCTAACCCTAACCCTCAAACAAACCCTAACCCTAAACCTAAACCTTACCCTAACCCTCAACCAAATCCTAACCCTCAACCTAATCCTAACACTAACCCTAACCCTAACGCTAACACCAAACCTAACCCTAACCCTAACCCTAACCCAAACCCAAACCCTTACCCTAACCTTAAACCTAACCCTAACCCTAACCCTATCCCTAACCCTAACCCAAACCCTAACCCTAACCCTAACCCTAACCCAAACCCAAACTCTTACCCTAACCTTAAACCTAACCCTAACCATAACCCTAACCCCAATCCTAACCCTAACACTAATCCAAACCCTAACCCTAATATAATCCTAACCCAAAACCTAACACTAAACCTAACCCTAAACCTAAACCTAACCCTGACCCTAACCCAAATGCTAACCATAACTCTAACCATAACCCCTAACCCCTAACCCCGAACCCTAACCCGAACTCTAAACCAAACCCTAACCCTAACCCTAACCCTAAACCTAACCCAAACCCTAACCCTAACCCTAACTCTAATCCTAACCCTAACCCTAAACCAAACCCTAACCCCAACGCCTAGCCTAACCCTAACCCTAACCCTAACCCTAACCCTAACGTTAACCTAAACCCAAACCCTAACATTAACCCTTACGCTAACCTTAAACCTAACCCTAACACTAACCCAAACCCTAACCCTAACCGAACCCTAACCCAAACGCTAACCCTAACACTAACCCTAACCCAAACCAAACCCTAACCCTAACCCTAACCCTAAAAAAAACTCTAACCCTAACCCTAACACTAACCCAAAACCTAACCCTAACCCTAACAGTAACCCTAAGCCTAATACTAACCCTAACCCTAACCATCAAACAAACCCTTACTCTAAACCTAACCCTAACCCTAACCCTCACCCAAACCCTAACCCTAAACCTAACCCTAACACTAACCCGAACCCTAAACCTAACACTAAACCTAACCAGAATCCAAACCCTAAACCTAACCCTAACCCTAACCCTCACCCAAACCCTAATCCTAACCCTAACCCTAAACCTAACTATAAACGAAACCCTAACCCTAACCCTAAACCATACCCAAACCCTAACACTAAACCTAACCCTAAACCTAAATCTAAATCCAACCCAAAACCTGACAGAAACCCCAACCCTAAACCTAACCCTTACCGTAACCAAAACCCTAACCGTAACCGTAACCCCTAACCCGTAACACCGATACCTAACACTAACCCTAACCCAAAAACTAACCCTAACCCTAACCCTAACCCTAACCCTAACCCTAACCCTAACCCTAACCCTAACCCTAACCATAACCCTAACCCTAACCCTAACCCTAACACTAATCCAAACCCTAACCCTAATGTATTCCTAACCCAAAACCTAAGACAAAACCTAACCCTAAACCTAAACCTAACCCTGACCCCAACCCAAATGCTATCCATAACTCTAACCACAACCCCTAACCCCTAACCCCGAACCCTAACCCGAACTCTAAACCAAACCCTAACCCTAACCCTAACCCTAAACCTAACCCAAACCCTAACCCTAACCCTAACTCTAATCCTAACCCTAACCCTAAACCAAACCCTAACCACAACGCCTAGCCTAACCCTAACCCTAACCCTAAACCTAACGTTAACCCAAACCCAAATTCTAACCCTAACCCTTACGCTAACCTTAAACCTAACCCTAACACTAACCCTAACCCTAACCCAACCCTAACCCAAAACCTCACCCTAAGCCTAACACTAACCCTTACCGAAACCAAACCGTAACCCTAACCCTAACCCTAACAAAAACTCTAACCCTAACCCTAACACTAACCCAAAACCTAACCCTAACACTAACAGTAACCCTAACCCTAATACTAACCCTAACCCTAACCGTCAAACAAACCCTAACTCTAAACCTAACCCTAACCCTAACCCTCACCCAAACCCTAACACTAAACCTAACTCTAACACTAACCCGAACCCTAACCCTAACACTAAGTCTAACCAGAATCCAAACCCTAAACCTAACCCTAATCCTAACCCTAACCCTAACCCTCTGCCAAACCCTAATCCTAACCCTAACCCTAAACCTAACCATAAATGAAACCCTAACCCTAACCCTAAACCATAGCCAAACACTAACACTAAACCTAACCCTAAACCTAAACCTAACCCCAACCCAAAACCTAACCCTAACCCTAACCCTAACCCTAACACAAACCCCAACCCTAAACCTATCCGTTACCCTAACCAAAACCCTAACCGTAACCGTAACCCCTAACCCCTAACACCGATACCTAACACTAACACTAACCCTAACCCAAACCCTAACCATAAACCTAACACTAACCCTAACCCAAACCCTTACCCTAACCTTAAAGCTAACCCTAACCCTAACCCTAACCCTAACCCTAACCCAAACCGAAACCATAACCCTAACCGTAACTCAAACCCTAACCCTAATCCAACCCTAACCCAAACCCTAACCCTAACCCTAACACTAAACCTAACACAAACCAAACCCTAACCCTAACACTAACCCTAACCCCAACCCTCAAACAAACCCTAACCCTAAACCTAACCCTTACCCTAACCCTCAACCAAACCCTAACCCTAAACCTAATCCTAACACTAACCCTAACCCTAATCCTAACACCAAACCTAACCCTAAACCTAACCCTAACCCAAACCCAAACCCTTACCCTAACCTTAAACCTAACCCTAACCAGAACCCTAACCCTAACCCTAACCCAAACCCTAACCCTAACCCTAACCCTAACCGAAACCCAAAACCTTTCCCTCACCTTAAACCTAACCCTAACCAGAAACCTAACCCCAACCCTAACACTAATCCAAACACTAACCCTAATGTAATCCTAACCCAAAACCTAACACTAAACCTAACCCTAAACCTACACAACACCCTCACCCTATGCCACATGCAAACCATAACTCTAACCATACCCCGTCACCCCTAACGCTGAAACCTAACCCGACCTCTAAACCAAACCCTAACCCTAACCCTAACCCTAAACCTAACCCAAACCCTAACCCTAACCCTAACCCAAACCAAGCCCTAATCCTAACCCTAACCCGATCCCTAACCCTAACACTAACCCTAAACCTAAACCTAACCCAAACCCTAACACTAATCCTAACCATAACCCTAACCCAAATCCTAACCCTAACACTAACCCAAACCCAAACCCTAACCCTAAATGTAAACCTAACCCTAACCCTAACCTTAACCCAAATCTAAACCCTAACCCTAAAGGTAACCCTAACCCTAAACGTAACCCAAATTCTAACCCTAAACCTAACCCTAAACCTAACCCTAACCCAAACCCTAACCCTAGCCCTAACGCTAACCCTAACCCATACCCTAATCGTAACCCTAGCCCTTAACCAAAACCAAAGCCTCACCCTAACCTTAACATTAGCCCTAACCAAAAGCCAAAGCCTAACCCAAACCCTAATCCTAACACTAACACTAACCCTAACCCAAAACCTAAACCTAAACCTAACCCTAACACTAATAGAAACCCTAACGCTAACCGTCACCCTAACCCAAACCCTAACACTAAACCTAACCCTAAACCTAAACCTAACCCTAACCAAACCCTAACACTAACCCTCACTCAAACCAAACCCTAATCCTAACCCTAACCCTAACACCAACCCTAACCCTAAACCTAACGCTAACCCTAAACCTAACCCAAACACTATCTGTAACCCTAACCCAAACCAAAAGCCTAACACTAAACCTAACCCAATCCTAAACCTTAAATCTAACCCGAACAGTAAACCTAAACCTAACCCTAACACTAACCCTAACCCAAACGCTTACACTAACCTTAAACCTAACCCTAACCCTAACCCTAACACTAACCCAAACCCCAACGCTAACCCTAATCCTAACCCTTACGCAAACCCAAACCCTCACCCTAACCCTAACCCTAACCCTAACCCAAACCCAAACCCTAACCCTAACCCTAATCCTAACCCTTACCCTCACCCTAACCAAAACCCTAACCCTAACAATAAACCTAACCCTAACCCAAACCGTAAACCTAAATCTAACCCTAACCCTTACCGTAAACCTAATCCTAAACCTAACCCAAACCCTAACTGTAAGCCTAACCCTAACCCTAACCCCGAACCCTAACCCTAACCCTAACCTAACCCTAACCCTAAACCTAACCCAAACCCTAACCCTAACCCTAACACAGACCAAACCCTAATCCTAACCCTAACCCCAACCCTAACCCTAACCCTAACCCAAATTCTAACCCTAAACCAAACCCAAACCCTCACCCTAAACCTAAACCTAAATCTAACCCTAACCCTAACCGAAACCGAAACCCTCAAACTAACCTTAACATTAACCCTAACCAAAACCCAAACCCTAACCCAAACCCTAATCCTAACCCTAACCCTAACCCTAACCCAAAGCCTAACGCAAACGATAACAATAACCCTAACCCTAACACTAACGTTCACCCAAAACCAAACCCTAACCCTAACCCTAACCCTAACGCTAACCCAAAGCCTAACGCAAACGCTAACAATAAGCCTAACCCAAACCCTAACCCTAACGTTCACCCAAAACCAAACCCTAACCCTAACCTTAAACCTAACCCTAACCATAACCCTAACCCTAACCCTAACCCTAACACTAATCCAAACCCTAACCCTAATGTAATCCTAACCCAAAACCTAACACTAAACCTAACCCTAAACCTAAACCTAACCCTGACCCTAACCCAAATGCTAACCATAACTCTAACCATAACCCCTAACCCCTAACGCCGAACCCTAACCCGAACTCTAAACCAAACCGTAACCCTAACCCTAACCCTAAACCTAACCCAAACCGTAACCCTAACCCTAACCCAAACCAAGCCCTAATCCTAACCCTAACCTGATCCCTAACCCTAATCCTAACCATAAACCTAAACCTAACCCAAACCCAAACCCTAACACTAATGCTAACCATAACCCTAACCCAAATCCTAACCCTAACACTAACCCAAACCCAAACCCTAATCCTAAACGTAAACCTTACCCTAACCCTAACCTTAACCCAAATCCAAACCCTAACCCTAACGGTAACCCTAACCCTAAACGTAACCCAAACTCTAACCCTAAACCTAACCCTTAACCTAACCCTAACCCTAACCCTAACCCTTACCCTAACGCTAACCCTAACCAATACCCTAATCGTAACCCTATCCCTTAACCAAACCCAAACCCTCACCCTAACCTTAACATTAATCCTAACCAAAACCCAAACCCTAACCCAAACCCTAATCCTAACACTAACACTAACCCTAACCCAAAACCTAAACCTAAACCTAACCCTAACACTAATACAAACCCAA
>CM069541.1:8610000-8612500 GCA_035773235.1 Eospalax fontanierii
ACCCTAAACTTAACCCAAACTCTAAACCTAACCCTAACCCTAAAACTAACCCTAACCCTTACGCAAACCCAAACACTAACCCTAACCCTAATATTAACCCTATCCTAACGCAAACCCTAACCCTAACCCTAACCCTAATCGTAACCCTAAACCTAACCCAATCCCTAACCATAACCCTAACCCTAAACCTAACCGTAACCCTAAGCCAAACCCTAACCCTAACCCTTACCCTAACACTAACCCTAACCCTACCCCTAACCCCTAACCCCTACACCCGAACCCTAACTCTAACCAAACCATTACCCTAACCCTAATCCTAACCCTAACCCAAATCAAACCCAAATCCTAACACTAACCCTAACCCTAACCCAAACCCTAAAACTACCCCAAACCTAACCCTAACCCTAAACCTAACCCTAACTCTAACCCTAACCCAAAACCTAACACTAAACCTAACCCTAAAGCTAAACCTAAAACTAACCCTAAACCTAAATCTAACCCTAACCTAAACCCTAACCCTAACCCTAATCCTAACCTTAAACATAACCCTAATCCAAAACCTAACCCTAACCCTTAACCTAAACCTAAACCTAAACCCAGCCCTAACCGTAACCCTAACCCTAACCCTAACCCTAAACCTAACCCAAATCCTAATCCTAACACTAACCCAAACCCAAACCCTAACCCCAACCCTAAACCTAACCCTAAACCTAACTTAACCCAAACCCTAACCCTAACCCTGACACTAACCCTAACACAAACTCTAACCCTCAGCCTAAACCTAACCCTAACCCTAACGCAAACCGTAACCTAACCCTAACCGAAAACGTAACCCTAACCCTAACCCTAACCCTAAACCCAATCCTAACCCTAAACCTAACCTTAACCCAAACCCCAACCCTAACCCTAACCCTAACCCAAACCCTAACCCTAACACTTAACTAAACCCTAAACCTAACCGTAACCCTAACCCTAAACCAAACACTAAACCTAATCTTAACCCTAACCCTAACCCAAATCCTAACCCTAACCCTAACCCTAACCGAAAACCTAACACTAACCCTAACTCTAACCCTAAACCAAATCCTAAACCTAACCCTAACACTAACCCTAACCCAAATCAAAACACTAACACTAAATCTAGCCCTAACCCTAACCCTAACCCAAACCCAAACCCTAACCCTAACCCTAACACTAACCCAAAACCAAACCCTAACCCTAACCATAACACTAACCCAAACCCTAACCCTAAAACTAACACTAACACTAAGCCTAACCCCTAACCCCTAACCCTAACCCTAAACCTATCCCTATCACTACATGTAACACTAAACCAAACCCTAACCCTAACCCTAACCCTAACCCAAACCAAACCCTAAACCTAACCCTAACCCTAACCCTTACCCAAACCCTAAATCTAACCCTTACCCTAACCCTAACCCTGTCCCTAACACTAACCCAAACCCAAACCCTAAACCTAACCAAACCCTAAACATAACCCTAACGTTAACCCTAACCCAAACCAAAACACTAAAACTAAACCTAGCCCTAAACCTAACCCTAACCGAAATCCAAACCCTAACACTAACCCTACCCCTAACCCTTACTCGAACCCTAACACTAACCCTAACTCTAACCCTACCGCAAACCAAACCCTAACCCTAAAACTAACCCTAATCTAAACGCAAACCCTAACCCTAACCCTAACACTAACCCAAAACCAAACCCTAACCCTAATCATAACACTAACCCAAACCCTAACCCTAACACTAACACTAACACTAAGCCTAAACCCTAACCCCTAACCCTAACCCTAAACCTATCCCTATCACTACATCTAACACTAAACCAAATCCTAACCCTAACCCTAACCCAAACCCAAACCCTAACCTAAATCTAACCCTAACCCTAACCCTAACCCTAATCCTAACCCTAACCCTAAACCGAACTCAAACCCTAACCCTAACCCCAACACTAACAAAAACCCTAAACCTAACCCAAATCCTCACCCTAAACCTAACCGTAAACCAAACCAAAAACCTAAACCTAACACTAAACCTAACCTTAACCCTAACCCTAACCCTAACCCAAACCCTAAACCTAACACAAATCCTAACCCTAAACCAAAGCCAAACCGTAACCCTAACCATAACCCTAAACTTAACCCAAACCGTAACACAAACCCTAACTCTAATACTAAGACTAAACCTAACCCTAACCCTAACCCTAACCCTAACAAAAACCCTAACCCTAACCCTAACCCTAACCCTAACACTAACCCTAACCGAAACAAAACACTAACCCTAACCCTAACCCTATCCTAACAAAAACACAAACACTAAACCTAACCCCGAACTTAACCCTAACCCAATCCCTAACTCTAACCCTAACCGAAACCCTAACCCTACCCCTAACCCTAAACGTAACCCTAACAAAACCCTAACACTAAACTTTAACCCTAAACCTGAAACTAACTGTAACCCAAACCCTAACCCTAACC
>CM069541.1:8630000-8647500 GCA_035773235.1 Eospalax fontanierii
AACATAACACTAAACCTAACCCTAAACCTTACCCTAACGTTAACCCTTACCCTAAGCCTAATCCTAACCCAAAACCAAACCCTAACGCTAACCCTAACCCTAACCCTTACCCAAACCCAAACCCTCTCCCTAAACCTAAGCCAAACCCTAAATCTAACCCTAACCCTAACCCTAACCGTAACCCTCGCCCTAGTCCTAAACCTAACCCTAACCCTCACAAAAACCCTAACCCTGACCCTAACCCTAACCTAACTGAAATCCTAGCCCTAACCTTAACCTAAACCCTAACTCAAACCCTAACCGTAAACCAAATCCTAAACCTAACCCTAACTCTAACTCTAAACCAAACGGTAACCCTAACCCTAACACAAACCCTAACCCAAACCAAACTCTAACCCTCACCCTAACACTAACACAAACTCTAACCCTAATCCTAACACTAACCCAAACCCTAAACCTAACCCTAACACTAACCCTAACCCTAACCCTAACCCTAACACTAAACCTAACCCTAACCCTTACCCAAACCTTAACACTAAACCTAACCGTAACCCTAACCCTAACCCTAACCCTAACCCTAACCCTAACCCTAACCCTAACCCTAACCTTAACTCTTCCCCTAATCCAAACCCAAACCCTCACACTAACAGTAACTCTAAACCTAATCCTAAACCTAACCCTAACCTAACCCTAACTCTAACTCTAAACCAAACCCTAACCCTAACCCTAACACAAACCCTAACCCTAAACCTTACCCTAACCCTAACCATAAACCTAACCATAAACCTTTACCTAAACCTAACCCTAAACCAAAACCTAACCGTAAACCTAACCCTAACCCTACAACTCAATCTTACACTAATCCTCACCCAAAACCAAACAATAACCCTAAACCTAAACCTAACCCAAACCAAACGCTAAATCTAACCCTAACCCTAAACCTAACCCAAACCCTAAACCTAACCCTAACCCTAAACTTAACCCTAACGCTAACCCAAACCGAAACCCTAAGCCTAAACCAAACCCTAACCCTAAACCTAAACCCAAACCTAAACCTAACCCTATCGCTAACCCTAACCCAAACCCAAACCCTAACCTTACCCCTAACCCTAACACAAAACCTAACCCTAACCCCAACCTAAACCTAACCCTCACCCCAACCCTAACCCTAACGCAAACCCTAACCCTAACCCAAACCCAAAACCTAACCCTAACCCTAACGCTAACCCTAACCCAAACCCAAACCCTTACCATAACCCTAACAATAACCCAAACCCTAACCGAAACTCTAACCTTAACCCTAACCCTAACCCTAACACAAACCCTAACCTTAACTCAAACCTAAACCTTACCCTAAACCCAAACCTATACCTAACCCAAACCCCAACACTAATCCTAAGCCTAAACCAAACCCTAACCCAATCTCTACCCATAACCCTAACCCTAACCCTAACCCTAACTGAAACCCTAACCCTAACCCTAATACAACCCTAACCCCGAACCCTAAACCTAAGTATAAACCAAACTCTAACCCAAACGCTGACCCTAAAATTAGCCGTAACCCAATCATACCCCAAACCAAACCCTAACCCTAAGCCTAACCCTAACCCTGACGCTAACCCAAATCCAAACCCTAACCCAAACACTATCCCTAACCCTAACCCTAACTGAAAACCTAACCCTAATCCTAAACCTAACCATAACCCTAACCCTAACGCAAACCCTAAACCTAACCCTAAACCTAACATAAACCCTAACCCTAACCCTAACCCTAAACCTAACCCTAACCCTAACCCTAACCCTAACCCTAACCCTAACATTAAGCCTAAGTCAAACCCTAACCCTAATCCTAAACCTAACCCTAAACCAAACCCAGACACTAAACCTAATCCTAACCCTAAACCTTACCGAAAACCTAAACTTAACCCTAATCCTAACCCTAACCCTAAAGCTAACCCTAACACAAAACCTAACCCTAAACCTAACCCTAACACTAACCTTAACCCTAACCCTAACCCTAAACCTAACCCTAACAATAGCCCAAATCCTAACCTAAACCCTAACCTTAACGCTAACCCTAACCCTAACCCTAACCCTAACCCTAAACCAAACCTAAACCTAAACCTAACCCCAACCCTAAACCTAACCCAAACTGTAACCCTAACCCTAACCCTAACCCCAACCCAAACCCTAACCCTAACCCTAAACCAAATGCTAACCCAAACCCTAACCCTAACCCAAACATAAACCAAACCAAACCTTAACCCTAAGCCTAACCCTAACCCTAACCCAATCACTAAACATAACCCTAGCAATAAGCCTAACCCTAACCCAAAAAATAAACCATAACCCCGAACCCTAACCCTAACCCTAAATCAAACCCTAACCCAAACCCTAACCCTAAGACTAACCGTAACCCAACCATAACCCAAACCAAAGCCTAACCCTAAGCCTAACCCCAACCCTGATCCTAACCCAAATCCAAACCCTATCCCTAACACTAATTCTAACCCTAACCCTAGCCCAAAACCTGACCCTAATCCTAAATCTAACCCTAAACCTAACCCTAACGCAAACCCTAAAACTAACCCTAAATCTCACACAAACGCTAACGCAAATCCTAACTCTAAACCTAACCCTAACCCTAACGCTAACATTAACCCTAACCCTAATTCTAACCCTAAATCTAACCCTAAACCAAACTCTAACCCTAACCCTAACCCAAACCCTAACACTAACCCTAAACCAAACCTTAACCCTAAACCAAACCTAAACCTAACCCTAACCCCAACCCTAACCCTAACCCAAACCCTAACCCTAAACCTATCCCCAACCCAAACCCTAACCCTAACGCTAACCCAAACCCTAACCCTAATCCAAACCCTAACCCTAACCCAAACACCAAACCTAACCCTAAGCCTAACGCTAACACTAACCCAAACTCAAACCCTAACAATAAACCAAACCCTAACCAAAACCCTAACCTTAACCCTAACCCTAACCCTAACATAAACCCTAATCCTAACCCAAACATAAAACTAACACTAAACCGAACCCTAAACCTAACACAAACCCTAACCCTAACCCTAAACCAACCCCTAACCCTAACCCAACCCTAAACCTAACCCTCACCCCAAATCTAACCCTAACCCAATCCCTAACCCTAAACGTAACCCCAACCCAAAACCTAACCCTAACCCAAACACTAAACCTAACCCTAACCCTAACACTAACCCTATCCCAAACCAAATCCTAACCCTAACACTAACCCTAACCCATATCCAAACCCTAACACTAATACTAACCCTAACACTAACCCATACCCAAAACCTAACCCTAAACCTAACCCTAAACCAAATCCTAAACCAAACCCTAACCCTAACCCTAACCCTAACCCAAATCCTAAACCTATCCCTAACCCAAACATAACCCTAACACTAATCGAAACCCTAACCCTAACCCTGACCCTAAGCCTAACCCTAACCCAAAACATAACCCTAACCCTAACACTAAATCTAATCCTAACCCCAACCCAAACCCTAACCCTAACCGTAACCCAAACATTAAACCTAACCCTAAGCCTAACACTAACCCTATCCCAAACCAAATCCTAACCCTAACCCTAACCCTAACCTATATCCAAACCCTAACACTAATACTAACCCTTCACTAACCCATACCCAAAACCTAACCCTAATCTTAACCCTAAACCTAACGATAACCGAAACCCAAACCCTAACCCTAACCCTAAACCTAACCTTAACCCTAACACATACCTTAACCGTAACCCAAACCTAACCCTAACCCAAAACTAACGCTAACCCTAAACCAAACCCAAACCCTCACCCTAACCCTAAACCTAACCCTAATCCTAACCCTAACACTAATACTAACCCTAACCCCGAACCCTAAACCTAACCCTAAACCAAACCCTAACCCAAACCCTAACCCTAAGCCTAACCCTATCCCTGACCCTAACCCAAATCCAAACCCTAATCCTAACCATAAACCTAACCCAAAGTATAACGCTAATCCTAAACCTAACCCTAACCCTAATACTAACGCAAACCCTAAACCTAACCCTAAACCTACCACAAACCCTAATGTAAACCCTAACCCTGAACCTAACACTAACCCTACCCCTAACCCTAACCCTAACCCTAAGCCTAAACCAAAGCCAAACCCTAAACCTAACACTAACCCAAACCCAAACTGTAACCCTAACCCTAACCCTAACTCAAAATCTAAACATACCCCTAACCCTAACCGAAACTCTAACCCTAAACCTAACCCTAACTCTATCCCTAAACCTAAATCAAACCCTAAACCAAACCCTAACTCTAAACGTAATCCTAAACCTAACCCTAACCCTAACCCAAACCCTAAACCAAACCCTAACCCTAAACCTAACGCTAAGGCTAACCCTAACCCTAACCCTAACCCTAACTCTAACCCTAACCCTAACCCAAACCGTAACCCTAACCCTAACTGTAAGCCTCACCCTAACCTTAACCCTAACAATAATCCTAACCCTAACCGTAACCCAAAGTCTAACCCTAACCTTAACCCTAAACCTAACGTCAACCGAAACCCAAACCCTAACCCTAAACCTAACCCTAAACTTAACCCTAACACAAACCCTAACCCTAACCCAAACCTAACCCTAACCCAAAACCTAACCCTAACCCTAACACAAACCCAAACCCTAACCTAAACCGAACCCTAACCCTAACCCAAACCCTAACCCTAACCCTATCCCAAACCCTAACCCTAACCCTAATACTAACCGTAACCCTGAACCCTAACCCTAACCCTAAACCAAACCTTAACCCACACCCTAACCCTAAGCCTAACCGTAACCCAAACATAAACCAACCAAACCCTATACCTAAGCCTAAACCTATCCCTGACCCTAAACCAAATCCAAACCCTAATCCTAACACTAACCCTAACCCTAACCCAAAACATAACTCTAATCCTAAACCTAACCCTAACCCTAACAGTAACGCAAACCCTAAACCTAACCCTAAAACTAACACAAACCCTAACGCAAACCCTAACACTAAACCTAACCCTAACCCTAACCCTAAGCCTAACCAAAGCCAAACCCTAACAATAACCCTAACCCAAACCCAAACTGTAACCCTAACCCTAACCCTAACCCAAACCCTAAACCTACCCCTAACCCTAACCGAAACCCTAACCCTAAAGCTAAGCCTAACCCTAACCCTAACCCTAATCCAAACCCTAAACCAAACCCTAACAGTAAACCTAATGCTAACCCTAACCCTAACCCTAACCCTACCGCAAACCGTAACCCTAACCCTAAACGTAAGCCTCACCCTAACACTGACCCTAACACTAATCCTAACCCTAACTCTAACCCTAACCAAATCCTAAACCCTAACCTTAACCCTAAACCTAAAGTTAACCCAACCCAAACCCTAACCCTAACCCTAACCCTAACCGTAAACCTAACCCTAAACCTAACCCAAACCTTAACCCTAACCCAAACCTAATACTACCCCTAACCGCAACCCTAAGGCTGACCCAATCCCTAACCCTAACCAAAACCCTAACACTACCCCTAACCCCGCACGGTAACCCTTACCCTAATTCAAAACCTAACCCAAACCCTAACCCTAACCCTAACTGTAATGCAACCATAACCCAAATCAAACCCTAACCCTAAGCCTAAGCCTAACCCTGACTCTAACTCAAATCCAAACCCTAACCCTAACACTAACCCTAACCCTAACCTTAACCCAAAAACTAAACCTAACACTAATCCTAACCCTAACCCTAACGCATAACCTAAACCTAACCCTAAACCTAACACAAACCCTAACGCAAACCCTAACGTTAAACCTAACCCTAACCCTAACCCGAACCCTTACCCTAACCCAAAACCTAACCCTAGCCCTAATTCTAATCTTAACCCTAACACTAACCGAAACCCTAACCCTTACCCTAACCCTAACCCTAGCCCTAATCCTAACCCTAAGCCTAACACTAACCCAAACCCTAACCCTAAACTAACCCTAACCCTAACCCTAAACCTAACACACACCCTAAGGCAAACCCTAACCCTAAACCTAACCCTAAACCTAACCCAAACCGTAACCCTAATCCAAACCCAAACCCTAAACATAACCCTAACCCAAACCCAAACCCTAACCCTAACCCTAACCCAAACCCAAACCCTAACCCTAACCCTAACACTAACCGTAACGCAAACCCTAAACCTAAGCCTAACCCTAACCCTAACCCTAATCCAAGCCCTAACCTAACCCTAACCCAAACTGTAAACCTAACCTTAACCCTAACCCTAACCCTAGCCCTAATCCTAACCCTAACCCTAACACTAACCCAAACCCTAACCCTAACACTAAACCTAACCCTAACCCAAAACCTAACCCTAACCCTTACCTAAACCCTAACCCTAACCCTAACCCTAACACAAACCCTAAACATACCCGAAATCCTAAACCAAACCCTAACCCTAAACCTAACCCTAACCCTAAATCTAACCCTAACTCAATCCCTAACCCTAAACATAAACCTAACACTAACCTAAACCCTAAACCTACCCCTAACCCTAACCCAAACCCTAACACTAACCAAAACACTAACCGAAACCCTAACCCTAACCCTAACCTAAACCCTAACCCTAAACCTAACCCTAAACCAAATCCTAAACCTAACCCTAATTCTAAACCTAACCCTAACCATTAGCCTAAACCCTAACCCCTAACCCTAACAATAAACCTAACACTAGCCCTAACCCTAACCCTAACCCAAACCCTAACCCTAAACCTAACGCTAACCCAAACCAAAACCAAAAACTAAACCTAACCCTAACCCTAACCCTAACCCAAACCATAAACCTAACCCTAACCCTAACCCTATCCCTAACCCTAACACTAACCCAAACCCAAACCCTAACCCCAACCCATACCCTAACCCTAACCCAAACCAAAAACCTAAACCTAACCCTAACGCTAACCCTAACCCAAACACAAACCCTAACCCTAACCCTAACCCTAACACAACCCTAACCCTAACAGAAACCTAAATCTAACTCTAACCCCAGCCCTAACCCTAACCTAAACCCTAACCCTAAACATAACTCCAACCCGAACCCTAACCCTAACGCTAACCCAAACCCTAACCCGAACCCAAACCCTAACTCTAACCCAACCCCTAAACCTAACCCTAACCCTAACCCTAGCCCTAATCCTAACCCTAACCCTAACACTAACCCAAACCATAACCCTAAACTAACCCTAACCCTAACCCTAAACATAACACAAACCTTAACACAAACCGTAATCCTAAACCTAACCCTAAACCTAACCCGAACCCTAACTCTAACCCAAACCCAAACGCTAAACGTAACCCTAACCGAAACCGAAACCGTAAGCCTAACCCTAACCCAAACCCAAACCCTAACCCTAAACCTAACAGTAACCCTAACACAAACCCTAAACCTAAGCCTAACCCTAACCCTAACCCTAACCCAAACCCTAACCCTAACCTTAACCCTAACCCTAATCCTAAGCCAAACCCTATCCCTAAAATTAACCCTAAACCCAACCCGAACCCTAACCCTAACCCTAACACTAACCCTAACCTAAACCACTCCCTAACCCTAACGATAACCCTAACGTTAACCCTAACCCAAACCCTAACACTAAACCTAACCCTAATCCTAACCGAAACACTAACCCAAACCCTAACCCTAACACTAACACTAACCCAAACCAAACCCAACCCCTAACACTAACAGTAACCCTAACACCAACACAAATCCTAACCCTAACCATAACCCTAAACCTAACCCAAAACCTAACCCTAACCCTAACCCTAACCCAAACCCAAGCCCAAACCCTAATCCTAACCCTAAACCTAACCCTAAACCTAAGCCAAACCCTAATAATAACCCTAGGCGTAACACTAACCCACACCCTAACCCTAACCCTACCCCTACCCCAAACCCTAACCCTAACCCTTACCTAAACCCTAACTCTAAGCCTATCCCTAACCATAAACCAAACCCTAAACCTAACTTTAACTCTAACCCTAAACCAAAACCTAACCCTAACCCAAACCCCAACCGAAAACATAACCCTAACCCTAACCTAAACCTAACCGTAACCCTAACCGCAACCCTAACTCTAACCGAATCCCTAACCATAACCCTAACCCTAACCCTAACCCTAACCCAAACCCAAACCCTAACCCTAAACCTAACAGTAACCCTAACACAAACCCTAAACCTAAGCCTAACCCTAACCCTAACCCTAACCCAAACCCTAACCTAACCCTAAACCAAACCGTAACCCTAACCTTAACCCTAACCCTAACCCTAACCCTAGTCCTAATCCTAACCCTATCCTTAACACTAACCCAAACACTAACCCTAACACTAACCCTAACCCTAAACCAAAACCTAACCCTAACACTTACCTAAACCGTAACCCTAACCCTAACCGTAACCCAAATCCTAAACCTACCCGAAATCCTAAACCAAATCCTAACCCGAAACCTAACCCTAACCCTAAATCTAACCCTAATCCAAACCGTAACCCTAACCCTAACGCTAACCCTAACTGTAACCGAAACCCTAACCGTAACCCTAACCTAAACCCTAACCCTAAACCTAACCCTAAACCAAATCATAAACCTAACCCTAACTCTAACCGTAACCCTAACCATAAGCCTAAACCCTAACCCCTAACCCTAACCCTACACCTAACCCTAGCCCTAACCCGAACCCTAACCCAAACCCTAACCTAAACCTAACCCTAACCCAAACCAAACCCTAAACTTAACCCTAACCCTAACTCTAACCCAAACCATAACCTAACCCTAACCCTAACCCTATCGCTAACCCTAACACTAACCCAAACCCAAACCCTAACCCTAACCCATACCCTAACCCTAACCCAAACCCCAAAACTAAACCTAACCCTAACGAAACCCTAACCCTAACCCTAACCCTAACCCTAACTGTAACCGAAACCCTAACCGTAACCCTAACCTAAACCCTAACTCTAAACCTAACCCTAAACCAAATCCTAAACCTAACCCTAACTCTAACCCTAACCCTAACCATAAGCCTAAACCCTAACCCCTAACCCTAACCCTACACCTAACCCTAGCCCTAACCCTAACCCTAATCCAAACCCTAACCCTAAACCTAATCCTAACCCAAACCAAACCCTAAACCTAACCATAACTCTAACCCTAACCCAAACCATAAACCTAACCCTAACCCTAACCCTATCGCTAACCCTAACACTAACCCAAACCCAAACACTAACCCTAACAGATACCCTAACCTTAACCCAAACCCCAAAACTAAACCTAACCCTAACGAAACCCTAACCCTAACCCTAACCCTAACCCTAACTGTAACCGAAACTCTAACCGTAACCCTAACCTAAACCCTAACTCTAAACCTAACCCTAAACCAAATCCTAAACCTAACCCTAACTCTAACCCTAACCCTAACCATAAGCCTAAACCCTAACCCCTAACCCTAACCCTAACTCTAACCCTAACCCTAATCCAAACCCTAACCCTAAACCTAATCCTAACCCAAACCAAACCCTAAACCTAACCATAACTCTAACCCTAACCCAAACCATAAACCTAACCCTAACCCTAACCCTATCGCTAACCCTAACACTAACCCAAACCCAAACACTAACCCTAACCCATACCCTAACCCTAACCCAAACCCCAAAACTAAACCTAACCCTAACGAAACCCTAACCCTAACCCTAACCCTAACCCTAACTGTAACCGAAACTCTAACCGTAACCCTAACCTAAACCCTAACTCTAAACCTAACCCTAAACCAAATCCTAAACCTAACCCTAACTCTAACACTAACCCTAACCATAAGCCTAAACCCTAACCCCTAACCCTAACCCTAACTCTAACCCTAACCCTAATCCAAACCCTAACCCTAAACCTAATCCTAACCCAAACCAAACCCTAAACCTAACCATAACTCTAACCCTAACCCAAACCATAAACCTAACCCTAACCCTAACCCTATCGCTAACCCTAACACTAACCCAAACCCAAACACTAACCCTAACCCATACCCTAACCCTAACCCAAACCCCAAAACTATACCTAACCCTAACGAAACCCTAACCCTAACACAAACCCTAACCCTAACCCAAACCTAAATCTAACCCTAACCCCAAACCTAACCCTAACCCAAACCCTAACCCTAAACCTAACTCCAACCCAAACCATAACACTAACGCTAACCCAAACCCTAACTCGAAGCCAAACCCTAACTCTAAACCAAACCCCAAACCTAACCCTAACCCTAACGCAAAACCTAACCCAAACTCAAACCCTAACTCTAACCCTAAAATTAACCCAAAGCCTAACCTTAATCCTAACCGTAACCCTAACACAAACACTAACCCTAACTCAAACTTAAACCTAACAATAACCCCAACCCTAAACCTAACCCAAACCCTAATCCTAACCCTAACCCCAACCCAAACCCTAACCCTAACCCTAACACAAACGCTAACACAAACCCTAACCATAACCCTATCCTTAACCCAACCATAGCAAAGCAAACTCTAACCCTAACACTAACCCTAACCCTAACCCTAACACAAACCCTAACATTAACACAAACCCTAACCCAGAACCTAATCCTGACCCTAACCATAAAACCTAACCCCTAACTCCGAACCCTAACCCTAACCCTAAACGAAACAATAACCCTATCCCGACCCCTAACCCTAAGCCTAACCGTAACCCTAACCCTAACCCTAACCCTAAACCAAACCCAGACACTAAACCTAATGCCAACCCTAACCCAAACCCTAACCCTAACCCTAACCCAAATCCTAAACCTAACCGTAACTCAAACATAACCCTAAGAGTAATCGAAACCCTATCCCTAATCCTGACCCTAAAACTAACCCTAACCCAAAACATATCCCTAACCCTAACCCTAAACCTAACTCTAACCAACCCCAAACCATCACCCTAAACCTATCCCTAAGCCTAACCCTAAACCTAACCCTAAACCAAACCCTAAACATAAACCTAACACAAACCCTAACCCTAACCCTAAACCGAACCCGAACCCTAACCCTAAAAAAACCAAACCATAAGCCTAACCCTAACCCTAACCCTAACCCTAACTCTAACCCTAACCCAAACCCAAACCCTAACCCTAACCTTAACCTTAACCCTAATCCTAAGCCAAACCCTATCCCTAAAATTAACCCTAAACCCAACCCGAACCCTAACCCTAACCCTAACACTAACCCTAACCTAAACCACTCCCTAACCCTAACGATAACCCTAACGTTAACCCTAACCCAAACCCTAACACTAAACCTAACCCTAATCCTAACCGAAACACTAACCCAAACCCTAACCCTAACACTAACACTAACCCAAACCAAACCCAACCCCTAACACTAACAGTAACCCTAACACCAACACAAATCCTAACCCTAACCATAACCCTAAACCTAACCCAAAACCTAACCCTAACCCTAACCCTAACCCAAACCCAAACCCAAACCCTAATCCTAACCCTAAACCTAACCCTAAACCTAAACCAAACCCTAATAATAACCCTAACCGTAACACTAACCCACACCCTAACCCTAACCCTAACCCTAACCCAAACCCTAACCCTAACCCTTACCTATACCCTAACTCTAGCCCTATCCCTAACCCTAAACCACACCCTAAACCTTACTTTAACTCTAACCCTAAACCAAAACCTAACCCTAACCCAAACCCCAACAGAAAACATAACCCTAACCCTAACCTAAACCTATTCGTAACCCTAACCGCAACCCTAACTCTAACCGAATCCCTAACCATAACCCTAACCCTAACCCTAACCCTAACCCTAACCCAAACCCTAACGCTTACCCTAATACTAACCCTAACCCCGAACCCTAACGCGAACCCTAAACCAAACCCTAAACCAAACCATAACCCTAAGCCTAACCGTAACCCAACCATAACCCAAACCAAACACTAACCCTAAGACTAACCATAAACCCGACCCTCACCCAAATTCAAAGCCTAACCATAACACTACACCTAACCCTTAACCTTCCCCTAGCCCTATCCCTAACCCTAACTCAATCCCTAAACCAAACCCTAACCCTAACCCTAACCCTAACCCTAACCCTAACCCAAACCCGAAACCAAATCCTAACCCTAAACCTAACGCTAACCCTAACACTAACCCTAACCCAAACCGTAACCCTAACCCTAACTGTAAGCCTCAACCTAACTCTAACACTAACCCTAACCCTAACCCTAACCGTAAACCTAACCCAAACCCAAACCCTAACCCTAACACTAACCCTAACACAAACCCTAAACCTAAGCCTAACCCTAGCCCTAACCCTAACCCAAACCCTAACCTAACCCTAACCCAAACCGTAACCCTAAACCTAACCCTAACCCTAACCCTAGCCCTAATCCTAACCCTAACCCTAACACTAACCCAAACCCTAACCCTAACACTAACCCTAACCCTAACCCAAAACCTAAACCTAACCCTTACCTAAACCCTAACCCTAACGCTAACCCTAACCCAAACCCTTAACCTACCCGAAATCCTAAACCAATCCCTAACCCTAAACCTAACCCTAACCCTAAATCTAACCGTAACTCAATCCCTAACCCTAAACCTAAACCTAACCCTAAACAAAACCCTAAACCTACCCCTAACCCTAACCCAAACCCTAACCCTAAGCAAAACCCTAACCGAAACCCTAACCCTAACCCTAACTTAAACCCTAACCCTAAACCTAACCCTAAACGAAATCCTAAACCTAACCCAAACTCTAAACCTAACCATAACCATAAGCCTAAGCCCTAAACCCTAACCCTAACCATAAACCTAACACTAACCCTAACCCAAACCCTAACCCCAACCCATACCCTAAACCTAACCCAAACCCAAACCTAAACCTAACCCTAACGCTAACCCTAACCCAAACCCAAACCCTAACCCTAACCCTAACACAAACCCTAACCCTAACCCAAACCTAAATCTAACCCTAACCCAACCCTAACCCTAACCCAAACCATAAACCTAAACCTAACTCCAACCCGAACCCTAACCCTAACGCTAACCAAACCCTAACCCGAACCCAAACCCTAACTCTAACCCAACCCCCAAACCTAACCCTAAACCTAACGCTAAACCTAACCCAAACCCAAACCCTAACCCTAACCCTAACAATAACCCAAACCCTAACCGAAACCCTAAACTTAACCCTAAACCTAACCCTAACACAAACCCTAAACCTAACCCAAACCTAAACCTAACTCTAACTGCAACCCTAACCTTAAGCCAATCCCTAACCCTAACCCTAACTATAACCCTAACCCTAACCCAAACCAAACCCTAACCCTAACCCTAACCCTAAGCCTAACAGTAACCCAACCATAACCCAAACCAAACACTAACCCTAAGCCTAACCATAACCCCGAACCTAACCCAAAACATATCCCTAACCCTTACCCTAAACCTAACCTTAACCCAAACCCAAACCCTCATCCTAAACCTATCCCTATGCCTAACCCTAAACCTAACCCAAAACCTAACCCTAACCCTCACCCAAACCCAAACCCAAACCCTAATCCTAACCCTAAACCTAACCCTAAACCTAAACCAAACCCTAATAATAACCCTACCCGTAACACTAACCCACAACCTACCCCTAACCCTAACCCTAACCCTAACCCAAACCCTAACCCTTACCTAAACCCTAACTCTAACCCTATCCCTAACCCTAAACCAAACCATAAGCCTAAATCTAAGTCTAACCCTAAACCAAAACCTAACCCTAACCCAAACCCCAACCGAAAACATAACCCTAACCCTAACCTAAAACTAACCCTAACCCTAACCGCAACCCTAACCCTAACCGAATCCCTAACCATAACCCTAACCCTAATCCTAACCCTAACCCTAACCCAAACCCTAACCCTAACCCTAATACTAACCCTAACCCCGAACCCTAACCCTAACCCTAAACCAAACCCTAACACAAACCCTAACCCTAAGCCTAACCGTAACCCAACCATAACCCAAACCAAACACTAACCCTAACCCTAGCCATAACCCCGACCCTAACCCAATTCCAAACGCTAACCCTAACACTAAACCTAACCCTTAACATAACGCTAACCCTAACCCTAAACCTAACTCAATCCCTAAACCAAACCCTAAACCTAAGACTAACCCTAACCCTAATGCTAACCCAAACCCTAAACGAAACCCTAACCCTAAACCTAACGCTAACCCTAACCCTAACCCTAACCCAAACCGTAACTCTAACCCTAACTTAAGCCTCAACCTAACCCTAACACTAACCCTAACCCTAACCCTAACACTAACCCAAACCCAAACCCTAACCCTAACACTAACCCTAACACAAACCCTAAACCTAAGCCTAACCCTAGCCCTAACCCTAACCCAAACCCTAACCTAACCCTAACCTAAATCGTAACCCTAATCCTAACCCTAACCCTAATCCTAGCCCTAATCCTAACCGTAACCCTAACACTAACCCAAACCCTAACCCTAACACTAACCCTAACCCTAACCCAAAACCTAACCCTAACCCTTTCCTTAACCCTAACCCTAACCTTAACACAAACCCTAACCCTAACCCTAAACCGAACCCGAACCCTAACCCTAACAAAACCAAACAATAACCTAAACCTAACCCTAACCCTAACGCTAACTCTAACCCTAACCCAAACCCAAACCCTAACCCTAACCTTAACCCTAACCCTAATCCTAAGCCAAACCCTAACCCTAAAATTAACCCTAAACCCAACCCGAACCCTAACCCTAACCGTAGCACTAACCCTAACCCAAACCACACCCTAACCCTAACCATAACCCTAACGTTAACCCTAACCCAAACCCTAACCCTAAACCTAACCCTAATCCCAACCGAAACACTAACCCAAACCCTAACCCTAACACTAACACTAACCCAAACCAAACCCTAACCCTAACCCTAACACTAACCCTAACACCAATACAAATCCTAACCCTAACCATAACCCTAAACCTAACCCAAAACCTAACCCTAACCGTAACCCAGACCCTAACCCAAACCCTAACCCTAACCAAAACCCTAACCGAAACCCTAACCCTAACACTAACTTAAACCCTAACCCTAAACCTAACCCTAAACCAAATCCTAAACCTAACCCAAACTCTAAACCTAACCCTAACCATAAACCTAAACCCTAACCCCTAACCCTAACCATAAACCTAACACTAGCCCTAACCCTAACCCAAACCCTAACTCTTAACCTAACGCTAACCCAAACCAAACCTGAAGCCTAACCCTAACCCTAACCCTAACCCAAACCATAAACCTAACCCTAACCCTAACCATATCCCTAACCCTAACACTAAACAAAACCCAAACCCTAACCCCAACCCATGCCCTAACCCTAACCCAAACCCCAAACCTAAACCTAACCCTAACGGTAACTCTAACCCAAACCCAAACCCTAACCCTAACCCTAACACAAACCCTAACCCTAAACCAAACCTAACCCTAACCCTAACTGCAACCCTAACCTTAACCCAATCCCTAAACCTAACCCTAACTCTAACCCTAACCCTAACCCAAACCAAACCCTAACCCTAACCCTAACACTAACCCTAACCCTAACACAAACCCTAACCCTAACCCTCACCCAAAACCTAACCCTAGCCCTAACACAAACCCAAACCCTAACCCTAACCCTAACCCTAACCTAACCCAAACCCTAACCCTAACCCTTCCCTAAACCCTAAACCAACCCTAAACCTAACTCTAACTCTAACCGTAAACCAAACCCTAAACGTACCCTAAACCCCAACCGAAAACATAACCCTAACCCTAACCCTTATCCAAACCCTAACCCTAACCCAAACCTAAACCTAACCCTCACCGCAACCCTAACACTACCCGAATCCCTAACCATAACACAAACCCTAACCGTAACACTAATCCAAACCCAAACCCTAACCCTAACCCTAACATTAACCCTAACTCAAACCCTAAACCTAAGCCTAAGCCTAACCCTAACCCTAACCCTAACCCTAACCCTAACCGAAACCCTAACCCTAAACCTAACCCTAACTAAACCAAACCGTAAACCTAACCCTAACCCTAACCCTAACCCTAACCCAAACCATAAACCTAACCCTAACCCTAACCCTATAACTATCCCTAAGACTAACCGAAACCCAAACCCTAACCCTAACCCATACACTAACCATAACCCTAACCCTAACCCAAACCCAAAACCTAAACCTAACCCTAACGCTAACCCTAACCCAAAGCCAAACCCTAACCCTAGCCCTAACCCTAACCCAAACCCTAACTCTAAACCTAACCCTAATCCTAACCGAAACACTAACCCAAACCCTAACCCGAACACTAACATTAACCCAAACCAAACCCTAACCCTAACACTAACACTAACCCTAACACCAACACAAATCCTAACCCTAACCATAACCCTAACCCTAACCCAAAACCAAACCCTCACCCTAACACTAAACCTAACCCTAACCCAAAACCAAACCCTAATCCTAACCCAAACCCTAACACTAACCCAAACACTAACCGTAATCCTATCTGTAACCCTAACCCTAACCCAAACCCTAACCATAACCCTTACCTACACCCTAACCCTAACCCTATCCCTAAGACTAAACCAAGCCCTAAACCTAACTCTAAATCTAACCGTAAACCAAAACCTAACACTAACCCAAACCCCAACCGAAAACATAACCCTAAACCTAAACCTTACCCAAACCCAAACCCTAACCCTAACAGTAACCCTAAGACAAACCCTAAACCTAAGCCTAAGCCTAACCCTAACCCTAACCCTAACCCAAACCCAAACCTTTACCCTAACACTAACCCTAACAAAACCCTAATCCTAACCCTAACCCTAACCCTAACCCAAACCCTAAACCTAAAACGAACCCTAACCCTAACCCAAAACCTAACCATAACCCTTACCTAAACCCTAACCCTAACCCTAGCCCTAACCCAAACCCTAAACCTAACCGAAATCCTAAAACAAACCCTAACCCTAAACCTAACCCTAACCCTAAATCTAACCCTAACTCAATCCCTAAACCTAAACCTAAACCTAACCCTAACCTAAACCCTAAACCTACCCCTAACTCTAACCCAAACCCTAACCGTAACCCTAACCAAAACCCTAACCGAAACCCTAACCCTACCCCTAACGTAAACCCTATCCCTAAACCTAAACCTAAACCAAATCCTAACCCTATACCTAACCCTATCCCTAACCCTAACCCTAACCCAAACCCTAACCCCAAACCTAACCCTAACCCAAACCAAACCCTGAAACTAAACCTAACCCTAACTCTAACCCAAACCATAAACCTAACCCTAACCCTAACCCTATCCCTAACCCT
>CM069541.1:8652500-8660000 GCA_035773235.1 Eospalax fontanierii
TAACCCTAACCCTAACCCAAACACTAAACCCAACCCTATCCCTAACACTAACCCTATCTGAAACCAAACCCTAACCCTAACCCTAACCCTAACCCAAATCCAAACCCTAACCCTAATACTAACCCTAACACTAACCCAAACCCAAAACCTAACCCTAACCCAAACCCTAATCTAAACCTAACCCTAAGCCAAACACAAACCCTAACCCTAATGCTAACCCTAACCGTAACATAAACCCTTAACCTAACCCTAACCCTAACACTAACCTTAAACCAAACCATAACCCAAACTAAACCCTCACCCTTATGCTAAACTTAACCCTAAACCTAACCGTAACCCTGACCCAAATCATAACCCTAACCATAATCCTAAACCTAACCCAAACACTAACCCTAACACTTACCCAAACCCTAACCTTAAAACTAACAGTAAACCTAACCCTAAACCCAAGCCTAACCCTAACCCAAACCCTAACCCTAAACCTAACCCCAACCCAAACCCTAACCATAACCCTAACCCAAACACTAAACCTAACCCTAACCCTAACACTAACCCTTTCCCAAACCAAACCCTAAACCTAACCCTAACCCTAACCCTAACCCTAACCCAAATCCAAACCCTAACCCTAATACCCACCCTAACACTAACCCAAACCCAAAACCTAACCCTAACCGAAACCCTAATCTAAACCTAAACCTAAGCCAAACCCAAACCCTAAACCTAACGCTAACCCTAACCCTAACATAAACCCTAAACCTAACCCTAACGCTAACCCTAACCAAAACCCAAAACATAACCCAAACCAAACTCTCACCCTTACCTTGAACTTAACCCTAAACCTAATCCTAACCCTGACCCAAATCATAACCCTAACCATAATCCTAATCCTAACCCTAACCCAAACCCTAACCCTAACACTTACCCAAACCCTAACCCGAAACCTAACCCTAAACCTAACCCTAAACTCAAGCCTAACCCTAACCCTAACTCTAAACCTAACCCTAACCCTAAGACTAAACCTAAATCTAACCCTAACCTAACCCTAACCCTAACCCTCGCCCTAATCCTAACCCTAAACTTAACCCTAACCCAAACCTTAACCCTAACCATAAACCTAACCCTAAACGAAACCCTAACCCTAACCCTTACCTAAACCCTAACTTTAACTCTAAACATAAACCAAACCCTAAACCTAACCCTAACTGTGACCCTAACCCAAACCCTAACCCTAAGCCTAACCCAAACCCTAAACCAAAACCTAACCCTAACCCAAACCTAAACCTAACCCTAACCCCAACCCTAACCCTAACCCAAACCCTAACCCCAAACCTAACCCCAACCCCAACCCCAACCTTAACCCCAAGCCAAACCCTAACACTAACCCTAAAATTAACCCAAAACCCAACCCTAACCCTTACCCTAACCCTAAATGTAACCATAAACTTAACCCCAACCCTAACCTTAACCCTAACCCTAACCCTAACCCTAACCCAAACACTAAACCTAACCCTAACACTTACACTAACCCTATCCCAAACCAAACACTAACCCTAACCCTAAACCTAACCCAAATCCAAACCCTAATCCTAATACTAACCCTAACACTAACCCAAACCCAAAACCTAATCCTAACCGAAAGCCTAATCCTAAACCTAACCTTAAGCCAAACCCAAACCCTAACCCTAACCCTAACCCTAAAATAAACCCTAAACCTAACCCCAAACCTAACACTAACACGAACCCAAACCATAACCCAAACCACACCCTCACCCTTACCCTAAACTTAACCCTAAACCTAACCCTAACCCTGACCCAAACCATAACCCTAACCCTAATCCTAAACCTAACCCTAACCCTAACCGTAACCCTAACACTTACCCAAACCCTAACCCTAAACCTAACCCTAAACCTAACCGTAAACCCAAGCCTAACCCTAACCCTAACTGTAACACTAACGCAAACCCTAAGCCTGACCCTAAATCTAACCCTAACCCTAACCCTAGACGTAACCCTCGCCTTAATCCTAAACCTAGCCTTAACCCTAACCCAAACCCTAACCCTAACCCTAACGGAAACCCTAACCCTAACCCTTAACTAAACTCTACCCATAACCCTAACCCTAAACCAAACCCTAAGCCTAAACCTAAGTCTAACGCTCACAATAACCCAATCCCTAAAAGAAACACTTACCATAACCCTAACCCTAAATCCAGCACAAACCCTAACCCTAAACCAAACCTAATCCTAATCCTAACCCAAACCTAAACCTAACCCTAACCCTAAATCTAACCCTAACCCAAACGCTAAACCTAACCCTAATCCTAACCCTAATCGTAACCATAAGCCAAACCCTAATACTAAACCAAACCCTAAACCTAACCCGAAACCCAAGCCTAACCGTAACCCTAACCCTAACCCTAACCCTCGCCCCAATCCGAACCCTAAACTTAACCCTAACCCAAACCCTATCCCTAACCCTAACCCTAACCCTAACCCTAACTGAAACCCTAACCCTAACCCTTACCTAAACTCTAACCTTAACCCTAACCCTAAACCAAACCCTATACCTAACACTAATTCTAACCCTAAACGAAACCATAACCCTAAGCCCAAGCCAAACCCTAACCCTAACCCTAACCCGAACCCTCGCCCCAATCCGAACCCTAAACTTAACCCTAACCCAAACCCTAAGCCTAACCCTAAGCCTAACCCTAACCCTTACCTAAACTCTAACCTTAACCCTAACCCTAAACCAAACCCCATACCTAACGCTAATTCTAACCCTAAACGAAACCATAACCCTAAGCCCAACCCAAACCCTAACCCTAACGCAAACCCAAACCCTAAGCCTAACCCTAACAATAACCCAAACCCTAACCGAAACCCTAACCTTAACCCTAACCCTAACCCTAAAACAAATCCTAACCCTAACCCAAACCTAATCCTAACCCTAACCCCAACCCTAAACCTAACCCAAACCCTAAACCTAACACTAACCCAAACCCTAACCCTAACCCAAACCTAAACCTAACCATAACCCCAACCCTAACCCTAACCCAAACCCTAACCCTAACCCTAACCCCAACCCAAACCCTAACCCTAACCCTAACCCAAACACTAAACCCAACCCTAACCCTAACACTAACCCTATCCCAAACCAAACCCTAACCCTAACCCTAACCCTAACCCAAATCCAAACCCTAACCCTAATACTAAGCCTAACACTAACCCAAACCCTAATCTAAACCTAACCCTAAGCCAAACACAAACCCTAACCCTAATGCTAACCCTAACCATAACATAAACCCTAAACCTAACCCTAAACCTAACATTAACCCTAACCCAAACCATAACCCAAACTAAACCCTCACCCTTATGTTAAACTTAACCCTAAACATAACCCTAAACCTGACCCAAATCATAACCCTAACCATAATCCTAAACCTAACCCTTACCCAAACCCTAAACCTAACACTTACCCAAACCCTAACCATAAAACTAACAGTAAACCTAACCCTAAACCCAAGCCTAACCCTAACCCAAACCCTAACCCTAAACCTAACCCCAACCCAAACCCTAACCATAACCCTAACCCAAACACTAAACCTAACCCTAACCCTAACACTAACCCTATCCCAAACCAAACCCTAACCCTAACCCTATCCCTAATCCTAACCCAAATCCAAACCCTAACCCTAATACCAACCCTAACACCAACCCAAACCCAAAACCTAACCCAAACCCAAACCCTAATCTAAACCTAAACCTAAGCCAAATCCAAACCCTAACCCTAACGCTAACCCTAACCCTAACATAAACCCTAAACCTAACCCTAACCAAAACCCAAAACATAACCCAAACCAAACCCTCACCCTTACCTTGAAATTAACCCTAAACCTAACCCTAACCCTGACCCAAATCATAACCCTAACCATAATCCTAAACCTAACCCTAACCCGAAACCTAACCCAAAACATAAACTTAACCCTAATCCTAACCCTAACCCTAACCCTAGCCCTAATCCTAACCCTAACCCTAACCCAAACCCCAAACCTAAACCTAACCCTCACGCTAACCCTCACCCAAAGACAAACCCTAAACCTAATCTTAACCCTAACCCAAACCCTAATCCTAACCCTAACCCTAACCCAAATCAAAACCTAACCCTAACCCTAACCCTAACAATAACGCTAAACAAACCCTAAACCTATCCTTAACCATAAACCTAACCCTAACTCTAACCCTAACCCAAACCCAAACCCTAATCCTATCCCTAAACCGAACCCTAACCCTAACCCAAACCCAAACCCTAACTCTAACCCTAACACTAACCATAACACAAACCCTAACCCTAAACTTAACCCTAACCCTAACCCTAAATCAAACCTTACCCTAACCCTAACCCTAACCCAAACTGTAACCCTAACCCTAACCCTAAACCTAACCCAAACCCTAACCCTAATCCTAATCCTATCTCTAACCCTAACCCTAACCCTAACCCTAAACCTAACCCAAACATTAACCCTAACCCTAATCCCAACCCTAACCCAAACCATAACGTTAACCCTAACCCTAACTCGAACCCAAATCCTAACCCTAACCCTAACCCTAACCCTAATCCTAACCCTAAACATAACCCTAATCCTAACCCTAACCCTAAACGAAAACGTAAACCTCACACTAACCCTAACCGTAACCCTAACCAAAACCCGAACCCTAACCGAAACCCTCATCCTATTCCTGACGCTAACCCAAAACTTAACCCTAAAGGTAACACTAAACCTAACAATAACGTTAACCCAAACCCAAGCATAAACGTAACCCTAACCCTAACCCAAACCCTAACCCTAACTCTAACCCTAACCCTAACCCTAACTCTAACCCTAACCCTAACCCTAACCTTAACCCTAACCCTAACCCTAACCCAAGCCCAAACCCAAACCCTAACCCTAACCCTAAACCTAACGCAGCACCAAACCCTAAAATTAACCCTAACACTAACACAAAACCAAAATCTAACCTTAACCCTAACCCTAACACTAAGCCTAATCCCAAACCCTAACACTAACCCTTACCCAAACCCTAAGCCTACACCCTAATCTTAACCCTAACGCTAACCCTACGCCAAATTCTAACCCTAACCCTAACCCAACCCTAACCCTAACCCTAACCCAAACACTAAACCTAATCCTAACCCTTACACTAACCCTATCCCAAACCAAACACTGACCCTAAACCTAACCCTAACCCAAACCTTAACCGTAACCATAACCCTAACCATAATCCAAACCCTAACCCTAAACCTAACTCAAACCCTAACCCTAACCCTAACCCTAAACCAAACCCTAACCCTAACCTAATCCCAAACCGTAACCCCAAAACTAACCCTAACCCTAACCCAAACCGAAACCCTAACTCTAAACCTAATCCTTACCTAACCCTAATCCAAACCCAAAGCCTAACGCAAACCCTAACCGAAACCCTAACCCTAATCCTAACCCTAACCCAAACTCTAATCCTAACCCAAACCTAACTCTAACCCTAAACCTAACCCTAAACCTAACCCTAACCCAAACCCTAACCCAACCCTAACCCTAAACCTAATCCTAACACTAACACTAAGCCTAACTCTACACCTAATCCAAACCCAAACCCTAACAATAACACTAACCTTAACCCTAACCCTAAACCTAACCCTAATCCTAACCCTAAACGAAAGCCTAACCCTAACCTAAACACTAATGCTAACCCTAACCCTCATCCTAACCAGAACCTAAACCTTATCCCTAACCCTAACCCTAACCCTAACACTAACGCTAAACCAAACCCTAACCCTAAGTCTAACCAAAACCCTAACCCTAACCCTAAATCAAACCCTAACCCAAACCCTAACCCTAAGACTAACGGTAACCCAACCATAACCAAAACCAAACCGTAACCCTAAGCCTAACCCTAACCCTGACCCTAACCCAAATCCAAACCCTAACCCTAACACTAATTCTAACCCTGACCCTAACCCAAAACCTAACCCTAATCCTAAATATAACCCTAACCCTAACCCTAACACAAACCGTAAAACTAACCCTAAATCTAACACAAACACTAACGCAAACCCTAACCCTAAACCTAAACCTAACCCTAACGCTAACCCTAACCCTAATCCTAATCCTAACCGTAAATCTAACCCTAAACCAAACGCTAACCCTAACCCTAACCCAAACCCTAACCCTAACCCCAACCGTAACCCTAAACCAAACCTAAACCTAACCCTAACCCCAACCCTAACCCTAACCCAAAACCTAACCCAAACCCTAACCCAAACCCAAACACCAAACGTAACCCTAACGATAACGCTAATCCTAACCCAAACCCAAACCCTAACTCTAACCCTAAAACAAACCCTAACCCTAACCCAAACCTAATCCTAAACCTAACCCCAACCCTAAACCTAACCCAAACCCTAACCCTAACCTTAACCCAAACCCTAAACCTAACCCAAACCTAAACCTAACACTAACCCCAACGCTAAACCTAACAAAAAACCCTAACCCTAAACCTAACCCCAACCCAAACCCTAACCCTAACCCTAACCCAAACACTAAACCTAACCCTAACCCTAACACTAACCCTATCCCAAACCAAACCCTAACCCTAACCCTAACCCTAACCCAAATCCAAACCCTAACCCTAATACTAACCATAACACTAACCCAAACCCAACACCTAACCCTAACCCAAACCCTAATCTAAACCTAACCCAAAGCCAAACAAAAACCCTACCAATTACGCTCACCCTAACTCTAACATAAACCCTAATCCTAACCCTAACCATAACACTACCCCTAACCCAAACCATAACCCAAACAAAACCCTCAAACTTACCGTAAACTTAACCCTAAACCTAACCCTACCCCTGACACAAATCACAACCCTAACCATAATCCTAAACCTAACCCTAACCCAAACCCTAGCCCTAACACTTACCCAAACCCTAACCCTAAACCGAACCCTAAACCTAACCCTAAACCCAAGCCTAACCCTAACCCTAACTCTAGGCCTAACCGGAAATCTAACCCTAACCGAGACCCTAACCAGAGTCCCCGCCCTAAGCCTAACCGGGGCCTTAACCGTAACCCAAACCCTAACCCTAACCCTAACCCTAACCCTAACCGAAACCCTAACCCTAACCCTTACCTAAACCCTAACTTTAACCCTAACCCTAAACCAAACCCTAAACCTAACCCTAACTCTGACCCTAAACCAAACCCTAACCCTAACCCTAACCCTAACCCTAACCCTATACCTACCCCAAACCCTAACCCTAACCCAAACTTAAACCTAACCCTAACCCCAACCCGAAACCAACCCTAAAGCTAACACAAACCCTAACCCGAACCCAAACCCTAACCTTAACCCAAACCCCAAACCTAACCCTAACCCTAATGCTAAACCTAACTCAAACCCAAACCGTAACACTAACCCTAACAATAACCCAAACCC